>JAULCD010208071.1:0-10611 GCA_032361085.1 Calliostoma canaliculatum
GGTGTGACGGCTCCATTAGGCACACGTTAGTTACACGCCACATGTGTCATAGAACGCTCAAAAATTGAACGATTGAAGCGTTCAGAGAACGTTGACCAGAACGTTATGGTGTGACGGCCCCTTTACAGAACAAATATGTGTTACTGAAATACCAAAAACAAATAACTTTCAGCTTTACAAACAAATCTAACTGTTTTAGCTTACTCATATATATGATTTAACATTATATATTGTTTTTAAGACATAGACATTATAATTTATGGTTGAAACATTGATGCAAAACATAACTGATAGATTTAAAATTATTTCTTGTTACAAGTGGACAAAGTAACACGGATTATAAATGAAATTTTTAAAAAATAAGTTCATATTTATGTGTGGCTGAAAGTTATAATCTGCGTTAAGCCACACATTATTTATATGCGTTATTTACGTACCTCAAAATAAATACACCTAACTAATTGTGAAAATTGTATATACGGAAATGTAAATTCAAAGAAAACAGAAGTTTGAAATAGATTTGCTGTGGTTATGGTTGACTCAGTTGTTTGTTCATTTATAATTATTATTTAGATAAAACTTATCACATAAATGCTGCAGGGTTTTTAAAATGTCAATCTCTTTGTACGTATGTTCACGACTTTCCTGGGCTTATGCAAAGGAGTACACCACACTATATTTTTTAACATTATAATTAAAGGATGTGTTCACTGTGTATGACATCCGATGTCATCAATGATTGCTAGGGTTAGTTTAGACAGACAGGTATGTTGCCCCATAGCCCGTCTGCTTGTTTTGTAGTGCACCTTTGTTCCCAACAATGTTATCGTTATATCGTTAGTATCGTTATATAAAATTGCGCAGTCAAATTTGAAAGCTGTGCTTCTCTGGAGTTCATCATGTGTACATTTCATTGTCCACATTTTAATCTAATTATTCTGTTGAAAATCTATCCTGTGATAATTTGTTTAAAAGAGCTCCTAAAGGAGCTCTTTTAAACAAATTATTACAGGATAGATATACAACAGCACAATATGGTCGCAGTTTTAAGTCTTACTAAACTCATGTCGGCATTCGGACGGTTATGCGATTTATACTGCCAGATTGCCCGTGCAGTTTTATTGATGTGCAACATTCCGAGTTGGCCAACACACGGTGAAGGCACAGCTGTTTGAGTGCAGTTCCTTGTTGCAGGTACAATAGCAATTGACGTGGAATGTGGGAATGTGTTTTGTTGTGTTCATAAATTTACTGGGAGGTTCTGGTTCAAAAGATTACATTAAAACAGTTTTGGCTTTTTTGCTATTTTGTAAATACAATAATACAACCTAGCTAAATTAGTCACCTTGTTTTGTTTGGCGACAGTTTTAGAAGTTAATTAGCGTAAGATAATGACAAATCCTAGTATTTATGTAAAACTAATTATTTTTGGCGTTTATTAAGCTTTGTGATTTTTTTACACAAATTTAAGTCAAATAAGCGCTCCTTCTTTTTACATGTGGGCTGTGATTAGCAGACATTGACTGTGACAGGAGATTAGCTGACACGCTACTGCGATAGTCAAAGAGCTCGAGAGTGTGAGCGAGAGATACAGTGAGTGAGTGAGTTATTGTTTTACTCCGTCGAGAAATAAAGAGTGACAAAGAGAGTGACAGAGAGTGCACGTGGAGACAAAGAGAGAAAGGCAGAGAGAGTGTGAGAGAGAGAGCGAGAGAGTATGAGAGAGCGAGAGAGAGAGAGCAAAAGAGAGAGAGAATGTAACACATTGAACTTTAAAATATAGTTTATTCACAAAGTTGTTTTAAAGGTAGTCTACTTATAGTTACTTAAACCTTGCACAGGTTGAGTATTTGAAAGTAGCCCCATTAAAAAGAAAATGCAAAAAAAACAATAAAGATAATTTTATGCATAAAATTCAATAGGGTTAAATATTTTAACAGGTGTAAATATATTTTTTTCAGAAAAACAAAAACAACCCCCAAACAAACAAACAAAGAAAACATAACTGATAAAAACGAATAACGGTGTGTTTTTAGATTTCTTCAAATAATAAATTGTGTATGCTATTCGACTGAAATTATAACATTGTGTTGTTTGTGCAAGTATAACCAGCTATCTTGAATGTGGATATGTTTTTACATAGTCTTGCTCCAAGACTGTGGAATGTTTATAGAGCCTTGTGGACAGTCTATAAAATGAGCAAGTCTAGGAACTACTATGAACTCGATCTTTAGAAAAAGAAATACGGCTTTTTAAAAAAGGGAAAATTGAAAAAAAAAATTGGTGTAGTTTATTTTTTACAGTAACAAAACATTTATTAGTTTTATACATCGGTAATGCCATCCAAAATCTAATTCAGTCACTCGAAAATATAATAGAAATTGTTCAGCGAATTTCCATTAGTTTGATGAGAGTTCCGTAGGAAATCTCATCAAACCAATGAAAATTCGCTGAATAATTTATATACATTGTTTCTAGTGATGCTGAAGTAAGTACATGATTATACAATATATGTCAAAACGTTACACGTATTATGAATATTAAAGAAAAAGTCGTATATGATATAAATTGAAAATAAAGTACATAAATGTAAACAAAAAAGTTTAATTTTTTTATCTGTGCTTTTTGACGATTTTGTTAAGGTGTTAAATTGCGTTCAACAAAGAAGACAATTATTAGTTTAATGGCAATATTATTAGGTTGGATCGAACTATGATGTAGAAGACAACGGTATGTGTAATGACATAAAGTATGGGTGTCATTTGCTCATACATTTCATAAGTCGCCTAGCATATAGTTTAGGTTTACAAATGCCTTAACAAAAGTAGTCTCGGTTTCATTGAAAGGTACACTGTACACTGTTAACAACATTGACAATTAAAACTATTTTAAAAAAAGAATAAAGTTTGCAATTTACAGTAATTTTGGCGTGTTAAAAAAACACATGTCCAATTTTTTTCTTTAGCAAGTTTACAGTGTACAAACATGTTAGTATTTGCAAGGCAAAACCATGGGCCAAGTGGGTTTTGCAATGTATTGGGTCAGTTTTAGTGTCCATAGACACATTCTGAAAACCTTTACCGGACAGGTTTAGTTCACCAATACAAAAATAAATGTTGTAAACTTTAATTTTTTTTACCAACCCTACCCAAAACCGAAACTATTTTGGCATATGTAAACTAAACCTATCTACAGAAGAGTTTTCACCTTGAGTACATATTTGAATAACAAAAGAATACAATTTACAATTAAATG
The DNA here is from genome assembly GCA_032361085.1 of Calliostoma canaliculatum. Taxonomy (NCBI): domain Eukaryota; kingdom Metazoa; phylum Mollusca; class Gastropoda; order Trochida; family Calliostomatidae; genus Calliostoma; species Calliostoma canaliculatum. The sequence goes on from JAULCD010208071.1 coordinate 3,256, forward strand.
CTTTTTTGCATGTTTGTTTGTTTATTTTCGGTAAATGTATTTTTCTTCATAGAATGTTTTTTATTTTTGTTCAACCACTAAATCCATATTACTCCGTTGTGAAAACACAGCAAAATGTCATTGCCTTTTTATATCTAATGCTAATTACTGGACACACGCGGATCTTGTTTTCCAGGTTAATTTTGTCGACTCCCTGGTTAAAACTACAGCCTGGGTACCGTTTCACAAAATATTTGTAGATTTATGACGTCATAAACCATGTCACTGGGTTAGTGGGTTTACAAATACCTAAAACCTTTGTGACCTGTGCATTTTCCAATTAAAAGCCTTTTTTTTGTAAAATGCACAGATGATAACAAATTTTGGCGTTTGTAAGCCAATTCGTCGGCCCAGTGACATGGTTACAACGTCGTAAATTTACGACGGCTTTGTGAAACGGTACCCAGTATTGACAGTGACGCACAACGAAATGGAAACTTTCAGACAATCACCTGACCTTATGTACTTTCAACAAGCTGTTGTCCTGATGGTTTTTTTTTAAAGGATTTGAACTTAATACATCCAGTAAAAAGTGTAGGATTGATTTGAAACCTTGTCTCTAGGTGTTTCTTTCTTTCTTTCCTTTTCTTTCTTTTTAAAACCATTACTGTGTTGGTTTACACCAGTGGGATTATGATTTATATATATCCTTGTCTCTGGGTGTGCGTTTTTTTATCTCTCTAAAGCATCACTGTATTGGTTAACACAAATGGGATTCGATCTACAACGTCAAAAACTTTGTCAACTGTGCACTTTCTTAAGAAATAAACATTTTCTGTGAAAGTGAATAGTTTACAATCATTTTAACATTTGTTAACAAAACTAACTGGTCCAGTTCAAGCCAAATTTAACACTATGCAGCTGAATTAAATTCAGTAGGATCTAAATCTGTTTTGTTGATAACCTACCTTGTGTTTGCATGTTTGTTTGTTTAATTTCAGTACAAATCTTTTTTCTTTACAGAGTGTTACACACACATAAAAGATATATATTTGTCCATATCTTCAACTACTAACTGTTAAATTTAACTGTTAAAGGTAATATCTTGTGAGTACACAGCAAAATCTCATAGTATTGGTTAACCCTTACCGTGACCTGACCCGGATATTTTTGCGATCCGCATGGAGAGACAGGCGGCGATGTTGATTGAGGCACTAATTGGGATAGGTGAAATCCTAAAAAGTTCCCGGACATGCCATTTAGGATAACTTCTCCAAAACTATGCCGCACGGTAAGGGTAAATTACTAGCCACACGGTTGACCAGGTTAATTTTGTCGACTTCCTGTTTAAAAAACCAGCATGTGATAAATAACCTAATAGAATTTTTAGATAATCACGTGTGCCATTTTTTACACTCAGCAACCTGCCGACCTGACCGTTTTACAAATTGAAATGTCAAACTATAAAAAAAGTTACGATTGAGTTGCAACTTTTTTTCTGTGTGTGTTTTTTTCTAAACCATTACGTTATTGGTTTATGCCAGCATTGCAGTGGGTTCAGTTTACAATTACCTACAGCCGTTGTTAACTGTGTAATTTTAAAAGAAAAAATGTTGTTGTTTTTTAAAGTGAAGAGTTTATAACTATTTGAACATTTGTAAACTAATTTCATTGGCCAAATACAAAAGTAAACTAAAACTCCAGAAATGCTGGCTGGTGATACAGTTAACTGTGGGCCACTAAATTGAGTTAGGTTAAACCTAAAACAAGTCTGCTCTGTTGGAAACCTATCCTGTGGCACTTTGTTTCAGATAGCTTCCACAGGAGTCTGAACTAACGCATAGGGTCCCGTTCCACAAAGCGATCTTAGGCTAAGTTCACCGTAAATGTTTTTTGAAACAATCTCCTCGTGGAGTTGGTTCTTATCATGGGATTACGACTGTTGTAGCGCATATATCGATTTGGAACCGATGCCAAATAGCACCCGTTCCAAAGCGCTACGACAGTCGTAACCCAATGTTATATATTAGCACAAATGATCAAATTAGCCTAAGTTCGCTTAGGGGAACGGGGCCCTGGTTCGTAACTATAAAAACCGGCTGAGATCCCATATGTATCCCCCTTCTAAGTTCTTCTGCACTGAAGAGAGAATGGAGAACAAACTCATGACATTAAGACTTCAATGAATCATCTCAAGAATGTACAATATGATGCTTATGAATCTCTTAACAGTCCTCAGTTTCACAAGTTGACATGTATGTGAACATATCTTGTGGTGTAGGAGTGTAATGGGATGGGACTTGGCTTCCTGGAGAAGGATCTTTCGGTTTTATAAGTGCATGATGCTAATTCGGGTACTGTTGGTGGGATTTAGTGTTTAGAGACAGGATAAAACATTAACTTCCTAAGTATATTTAGTAGATGGTTATCTCCTAATTATTTACAAATTATTTATTTAGTATATTTAGGAGATAAGCCTACCGTGTTTTTAATTTAGAGGTAGGTTCAACACAAATTGAATACCCTTTAAATTCACTTTCTGAAGAAAATTTTTTTTGGGAGAAAGTACACATTTTGGGATTTATGTTCTTTTAGGGACATTTAGAAGTAGTGGTACATAGTTCAAGATTTTGGGGATGTCAACTTCTAGTTTGTTCGTGAATAATAAAGGTTAGTGATGAGGGAGCAAGTATATGCCCCCAAAAGTCGTGAACAAACAGTCGAACAAACCAGAAATTGACATCCAAGAAATCTTAAACTATTGGGATTTATAGTACTATATTCCTCAGGTTTTATTAAAATTCTAATATAATTAGGCTATTGAAAGCCTCTTCTCTGTTGATTTGTTTAACATAGCTCCTCTCTCCATTTCTCCCACAGATTTTTAATTACTCTGTCACTTATATTTGTCGATACATGTTTGCTGAATCTCTTCAACCATCTCGAACAACGTACTTTATGGCTGAGGTCATCAACCGTTAACATCCTCATCATTCTCGCAGATCATTTATCATGAGAAACTGTAATAAAAAAGTATAAAAGATGCACATAAAATTATTGCATGATTTGTTGCTTGCTGTTCCAACATGCTTTAAATCTAAAATCTGATTATTCAGGAGAAGGGTTGCTGTGTGACTAGCTTCCATCGTAATCAAGCCCACCATAGGGAAATAAATGTTCAGCGGTATGTGGAAATGGAACTGTTTTTTAGATCATCTATCCTCCTAATCTCATTTAGTAAAGTTCACATTGGCGATAAGTCTTGCTGTATGTCATTGAGTGAGGCAATTTAAAACATACATAAAAGAAATGTATAGAAATTATTTAGCGGATTTTTGCCAGTGACATACAGACGTATACTCACACACGCACGCACACACACACACACACACACACACACACGCGCGCACGCACAAACACACACATACACACACACGCACATACACACACGCACACACACACGCACACACACACACGACATAAACCAAAACAATGCTGTTGCATGACCAATGTGATGTAACAATAATGGGACAATGGCTATGATGTAACGCCGAAGATATCGCTGCAATGAAATGACATCATTTGTAACGATATATCCAAAGATGTATTGTTTGATATCACACAAACGATATTTCATATGGAAGCCAATTTTGGATGATAACTGCAGAACATAACTATCACATAGCCATTTCCCCCAAATTGCAACTTAAATACAAGCCTAATGACCACATAAATATCTTTCTTGTAAACCTTTGCAGCAAAGGTTTAAAGCAACTGATTTATGAGAAGAATACGTTTAAAAACAATGAAAGATGCTGACAAAACGATTATATTAACGCAGTTAAATATTTTAAATATTACAATTGATATATTAATTTTACAATGTAGGTGTTTTTTCGTGATTTAAATTTAGTTAGCTAAATAGGTTTTATATTTTGTCCTACTAGAACCAGAAACTCAATAACCATATTACTTCTAGTATTAACATACAGAGGCTGTTCTTTAATAATAATCCATCGAATTTTTTTCCACCTAATTCAACACGAAATTTATTGAACTAGAAAGTACCAGTTTTAACTCTTGCTGAGCTGAAGTATTCAATACATGACATTCAACATTTTGTGCTGTTAAAAACCTATCCTGTAATAATTTGTTTAAAAGAGCTCCGGTTTTTATATTTGTCCTACTAGAATCAGAAATTCAATAACCATATTAATTTTAGTATTAACATATAGATGTTTCTTTTTCACTCAGGCGACGAACAAAATAATCCATCGACTAAATTTTCACCGGTTTAATTGGATCTCGTGTTTAGACTACAAACTAGCATCTGGTCAGCTTCTTCTTAAAGACATGGGTCTGGTACTAAGAAAATGTTAATCTTGATATCAAAGTCACGATGTCAGACGTTCTGAAGTTTCTATTGGTTGAGAGGATCAATAGAACAAACCTATGACGTACCAGGAATGAGAGTTTGTGTTGTTGTTACATTATATCCAGATTTGACCAAAAAAATATCTTCGAAGTGCACTTGAACGAAAACATGATAATGCACGAGCAAAAATGATAGTTATTGTTTGTACAGTGCAAGTAATGAGGCATGTGATTCGCATGTCCACTTTGCATTTTAAAACATAGATGCTTCGTCTTTACTCGACGAAAAAAATAGTCCATCAAATAAACACAAGGTTTATTGAACTAGAAAATACTAATTTTAACTCGTGCTGAGCTGAAGTATTCAATTATACATGACATTCCACATTTTGTTCTGTGAAAAACGTATCCTGTAATAATTTGTTTAAAAGAGCTTCGGTTTTTATATTTGTCCTACTAGAATCAGAAATCCAATAACTATATTAATTTTAGTCTTAACATATAGATGCTTTTTCTTCACTCAGGCGACGAAAAAAATAATCCATCGAATAAATGTTCACCTAATTCAACACGAGGTTTATTGAACTAGAAAGTACTGATTTCAACCCTTGCCGAGATGGATTATTTAATTTTGAAATGAATGTCAACATTTTGTGCTGTGAAAAACCTAACCTGGATTATAATAGGATAGGTTTTCACAGACTTATTAGTTTTATTTATGTAAGTTGATAAATGTGATATTAAGACTATAAGGGTTAAGTAATATAATTCCTACTTGAGCTATCTGGGGCACCGGTTGCCCCAATCGGTTTAATTGGATCTCGTGTTTAGACTACAAACCAGCATCTGGACAGCATCTTCTTAAAGACATGTGTCTGGTACTAAGAAAATGTTATTCTTGATATCAAAGTCACGATGTCAGACGTTCTGAAGTTCCTATTGATGGAGAGGATCAATAGAATAAACCTCTGAGGTACCAGGGATGATATTTTGTGTTGTTGTTACATTATATCCAGATTTGACCGAGAAATATCTTCGAAGTACACTTGAATGAAAACATGATAATGCACGAGAAAACATGATAGTTATAGTTTGTACAGTGCAAGTAATTCGGTATGTGATTCGCGTGTGATTCGTATTGTGGTAAACTGTGCATTTTTAAACAAAAGAAATATGTCACAAGACAAAATGTTAATAACTTATTAGCAGATTGTCATTGGTTTGATAATTTTTCTATGGAAATCCCTTTAAACCAATGAAATTCCGCTGAAAAATTCTATACAATGCGTTATTGTGATCGTGTGTAATCGTGTGTGATGTGTGATGTGTGATTGTGATTGCAATGTGTGATGTGTGGTTGTGATGTGTGATTTTGATGTGTGGTTGTGATGTGTGATTGTGATGTGTAGTTGTGTGTAGTGTGGTGTGTGATGTGTGATGTTTAATTGTGGTGTGTGGTTGTGATGTGTGGTTGTGATATGTGATGTGTGATTGTGTGGTTTTGTGATGTGTGATTGTGATGTGTGGTTGTGTAGTGTGTGATTGTGAGGTGTAATTGTGATGTGTAATTGTGATGTGTGGTTGTGATGTGTAGTTGTGATATGTGATGTGTGATTGTTGGGTTTTATGATGTGTGATTGTGATGTGTGGTTGTGTAGTGTGTGATTGTGATGTGTAATTGTGATGTGTGGTTGTGATGTGTGGTTGTGATATGTGATGTGTGATTGTGTGGTTTTGTGATCTGTGATTGTGGTGTGTGGTTGTGTGGTGTGTGATTGTGATGTGTAATTGTAATGTGTGGTTGTGATGTGTGGTTGTGATTTGTGATGTGTGATTGTGATGTGTGATGTGTGGTTGTGATATGTGATGTGTTATTGTGATATGTGATGTGTGATTGTGTGGTTTTGTGGTTGTGTGATTGTGATGTGTGTTTGTTTGGTGTGTAATGTGTAATTATGATGTGTGGTTGTGATTTGTGATTGTGATGTGTGATTGTAATGTGACATGTGTAAATATTTGCCAATAGTATGGTAAAGAATAGGTAGGTCAGACTAAAAACCTTAGAAAAGAGGTTCATAAGGTTCATAAAAAAGAAATACGAGATTTTCAAACTTGATGTGTCGACTTTAGTGCAGTTTAGAATCATGCAACTATAGGAAGTACACAGAATTCAAAATATTCAATTTTTGCAAATGCTTAATGCTGATTCTATGATCCGTGAAGTTAAGAAGGAATACTAAATGAAAAAGTTATTCCGAAAACAATTCAGCAAGCACAGAGTGAATTAATATATGTTGTTTTGGTGACGTCATAGAAAAGCAACGACACAATCAGTGTTAGGTACTGAGTAAATAAGAAGTGTACACCTGTCATGTCAGTTAATATCTCAAAACATTTATGTTTTGTTTTTTATGAGAAATTTAATTACTCCATAACTTTAAAAGGCAGGTTTTCAAGTCACTTATTGCATTTCAACGTTTTTGTTTTATCTTAAGTAAAAAAACGGCTTCACGTATTAATTTTATAAGGAGTAGGGGGAGTTAAAATTCCTCTTAAATCTCAAACCTTCATTACCTCTGGATCTAGTCTTGCCTGTGCCCCATCTTCATTTCTCCTTAATAGCAAACGAATTTGGTCTTTTATACGTTTCAGGCAGTGCAATTTTGACATGAACGATGTTATGCATACAGAAAATGTTTATGTTAATTGCTGACTAAAACTAAATAATATGTAAACAGGTATTTGTTATCGCCTAATTTTTTACCATTCGGCGTCGAGTCAGGCACTAAATCGCCAGCACTGAACATCTCAACGCCTTAACCATTCGGCCACCACCGTGGCCGAATGGTTAAGGAATTAAGATGCTCAGTGCTGGCAATTTGGTGCCTGACCCTGAGGGCATCGGTTCGAATCCCGCACGAGAATAAACCAAATAGTCTAATCCTAAATATAACATATACTTATGTTTGTCACTGTCTAAATGCAATAACAATTCATAATATT
>JAULCD010208182.1:0-10608 GCA_032361085.1 Calliostoma canaliculatum
CTATGACTGGTGTCGCGCAGAAGTCACTTTGTGTTACGGACTATTCGGCCAAGTAGCCCGACTCAGATATTTTCACGAGCCGCATGGTAAGGGTTAAGCTTAAAAGTGCTGAACTAAGGTTAGCTGGACTTAAAACTGTGACCCCCTTGTGCTGTTTGAACCTTTCCTGTGGTGATTTGTTCAAAAGAGCTCCTGCAGGAGCTCTTTTAAACAAACTACCACAGGATAGGTTTTCAACCGATTTTCGTGATATTGACTAATCAATGATATTGACTAATTAACATGTGATATAAGTCACCAACTTAAATTTTTTAACAACCTGAGGTAAGATATGTGAAACTAAAATTGACTAATGTTGGCAACACAACACGTCAATAAACATTATCATCAGTACTGTATCAGTTTCAGGAAAAGTTTGTTGTTAGCATCATCATTTCTAAACTAATACTACCCCGCTAGACAAAACTAACCCCATCTTCAGCAAGCTTGTACTGAATTGCAACCCAATGACAAGCCATTTCCAAGGATCACATTTTTATTTCAAAATAACGAACACTTTTTGTCCAATTAAGTCATTTCAATGCACTTCCACTAAGTGAAATGGATAATGATTAATAGACTGTGAAAATTTAAATCTCAAATAACTTTATGCATCCAAGCGTTGTGTTCACTCTTTCAGTGCTAAATGGGTTTTACTAGGCCAAAAAAATATATATTATGGTTCCGATTACATATCTTCAAAAGGTAAATGTAAGGAATTGTTTTTTATTGAAATATATTTTTCTTGACATCACATTTGGATGAGATAAAAGCCTTTTTTAGCAGTAATAGATGATAAAATGTATGTTTTTTTGTCATCATGGTGATAAAATAGATAAGGTTGATACTTATTTTCTTGACAAGGTCGGGTTATTGGAACTACTTTTTTTTATTTGGTCTTATGATTTAAACTGTGAGCTCCTTGCACTGTTAAAGGAACTGTTTTAACAAATTACCACAGTTAGGTTTTCAACAGCTTATTGGTTGAAAGTTTGGCACTGAAATCGACAAATAATATGTCATTGATACACTTGAAGTTATATAAGGGTTAACATGAAATATGCTTTTCAGACAATCTCTGACAAGGCCACCGTCTTTGCAAAATTGCACTTAAACTATCCAACCAAAAACTTTATTACAAAATATTGTTGTTATATCACTTGTGTAAACGTTTTCAAAAGAACAATAAAAAAAACTTTCTTTAACCCTTAAAACATTGAGTCTATTATCACAAGCGATCATAAAGCTAAGATGTCTTAACTTTAATCTTAGCGCTCTCGCTACGAGAGCGCTAAGATAAAAGTTAAGACGTCTTAGCCTTACAATCGCTTTGTTGGATGGGCCACATGTTGTAATTCAGATACTATCAAGCCGGTAAACGGTGTCTTTAGCACTTAAATGTTAATACTTCATTTGTATTTTTTTGAAATTACAATAAATGATATTATTTTTTACGTTAATTTCTTTATAATTTGTATTCAGACCACTTATTGAAGTTGAGTCGCAATGTTTGTAAACCATCTTTTAAAAATGCCAAAGGCGAATTTGTTAGTGCAAGGTTACGACACGCTATGCGTTACTATTATGCCACCCCTGGCAGTTGGGTAATATTGTATCGCTACTTGAAAACACCTTCGTGTGTTGCAAAACGAGTTTCGCCTTTAGAAACAGAAACCAACAAAGGAAGTCTGGATATTACGCAAATCTGACGCCTTTGTTTTGTGAATCTCAAACCAGGTACAACGATGTTACAATATGCTTATCTTGGGCCTCATTACAGTTATATATAGCCCTGATTTTACATTTTGGATCGGTTTGGAATAGTGCTGGATTTAAGTTGGTATAGAATTTATAGCTTTGGCCATCGTGTGTCTTTTAAAGCTTATGTTGTAATATCTTGTTTAAAGGAGATTTTTTAAATAGAACTGCGACATTTTGCTCCTTTTGGATCTCTTTTTAAACAAATTACCACAGAATAGGTTTTTGACATCCTATTTAGGATGGAATTTAAAAACTAAAACGAACAAATAATGCGTTCAGTATTCTAATTGTCAAAGGAAAGACTTCGTGACATGCTTTTTTTTCAAAATTGATATATTGTTTACATATAAATAAAGTACACGTCATACTGACTATCTTTTGACGTCCGAGAGTGATAGTTTTCATTTCTGTATTCTGAGCTTAATGTAAATAGGCTGTTGATAATCTACTTGTAATTTATTTATAAGAGTTCCTATATGAGCTCTTTTACACAAAATAACAAACGTAGATTTCAGCAGCACATAATAACCACAAATTTCATTCAGACTGACATTAGTTCTGGGCCCCGTTCCCCAAAGCGATTTTAGGCTAAGTTTATCGTAAGTTCTAAAATAGAACATTGGCGTACGACTGTCGTAGCGCAGATGTCGCTTTGGAACCGGTGCCATTCGGCACCGGTTCCAAATCGATCTCTGCTCTACGACAGTCGTAAGCCCAATGAACCCCTGTACAGTGCAATCAACGTTCGCTTGTACTATTTACTAGTGCGCTATGACTAAAATGTATTTATAGCGTTGACTAAGGTCAAGATCGATGGTTACTAGCACAAGGAAGTGACTGACTGTAGTCCTACTATCTGTAACTCGGCACTTTAAGGGTTAAATGTACTCCAATCAATTAGCAATACGTGCGTGAATAGTAAAATTATGAATCAAATAGTGTTATTTCGTTGACGTTTATCTCGCCCTATCAAAATTCTGATGAATTATAAATACTTGTCTTGGTTAAGTATGTATTCAATATCTTGAACGAAATCAACAGATACTACATGCATAAATAAATAAAATTATCAATTAATTTGCAGACAATAAAATATAGTAATTTTTAGTAGATGTTCATCTTGCCTTATAGTAATTTTGATGTAATGATGAATATTAAGTAATTATCTTGTTTACAAAGGTGTGCAAATTTAGAATCTGTTCCGTTAAATCTTTTTCTCAAAGCTGTTTTTGTTTTGAAATTATTTAGGGTTTTTTTCTTAAACAGCACAAAAAGATCAGTTTCAGGTCTAAATTATGAGTGAATAAGTTAGTATTGATCAATTTCCACTCGCCTGCATCATAAGTATAGGTACGTAATGCAGTAAAACCTTAAGTTTTGGCTTTTATTTGCGAACTGGGGGTGTTGCGGTGTTGTATCTGGTCTTAAGAGTCTGTAGGAATATGTTTGAAACAACAAATGACACAAAGCAACCGGGCAGGATTCGAATCTATGGTTTGTGGAATATACATGGGCACATGTATTTGGATTTAACACCATTTTATGAGTTCCTATGTTGGTACAATTGCTGGAAGCAAGCCTTCACCAGCATTTTGTTTATGCAATGTAGTGAAATATGAAATAATTTGATAGTGTTAAAAATCTGACCTTATTAAAACATTATGTGCAGTATAGAATAGCACAGCGCAAGAAAAGATCTAAACCGCGTTCCCCAAGGCGATTTTTGGCAAAGTTGATAAGTGCTAAATTATAGACTTATGACTGTCGTAGCGCAGAGATCACTTTGAAACTGGTGCCGATCGGCATCGGTTCCAAATCGATTTCTGCGCTACGACATTGTCCTCATTGTGGCCCATTAATTTCTGTTTTGTTCAAAACAATACGCGTGTACAGCAAACACTACTTAAGGTAGGACAATCTGGTTCGGTATCCCTGCTTGGGAAACTAAAACTTGTTTTTTTTAAATCGACAGAGACAGCAAGTCCCACATTTTCATTAAATACTGTAAATATAGTTCACCGGAAGGTCAATGTGCTTTTAGTTGGGGTCATTTAATTGTCTTGTGACTTCACTAAAATATGATTAAATACGCAAAACAAAACGTTCTTTCAAAATACGCATCAGTCATTTGAACTGTAACACTTGACTTAAACAGCTTTGGTTTTGATCAAACGCCCACAATATCAAGGACTTTATTCCTCGGCATTCTTACTCCGGATAAGGTAAAAACAAAAAGAAATGATCATCAAAATTCCCTCCATAATGTTCCATATTTATAATGGCAATCATGTTATAAGGAAACACTTGATACAAATAGAAATACATAACCAAATGTGAAGAGGTTTCCCATTTTCAAACTCTATCAACATATCAATGTATTTATGTCCTAAAGCTACATGACAACTGTAACAGTTTCAGAGAAAATCTTTTTTCTATTAGAGGTGCCGTGCACAAAGTCAAAATAAAATAACAAGGGCCGCAAGTAGTAACATAATTTACATATTCGAACTCCATCAATGTATGCATGTCCTAAAGCCGCATGCCAATTTATTTTTTTTAATCAAAACTGTTTCAGAGAAAACTGTACCCTAACTAAAAAAATGCACCAAGTAAAAAAAAAAAAAGTAACAAGGGCCATAACTGAGACAAGATCGAAACACGATGTTGGTACTTCATTTGGTATTCATGTCCTTGAGCCATATGCCAAATTGTTCCCCCATTATATTGGACGAACGAACGAACAGTGTTCAAACTTCAAATACCCCGCCCACTTCGTTCCGACGGATAAGAAAGATCTTATTCTTATCCGAAGTCGAAAGAAATAAGGGATCTAACCCTGGGCCCCGTTCCTCAAAGCAAGCTTAGTCCAAGTTGATCGTAAGTGCTAAAATAAAACATTGGCTTAGGGCTGTCGTAACGCAGACATCGCTTTTCGGCACCAGTTCCAAACCGAACTTTGCGCTACAACAGGCATAAGCCTATAATAAGAAACAACTCCACAGGACACTGTTGTAAAAGTAACTTACGATGAACTTAACACTAAGATCGCTTTGAGGAACGGGACAAGATTCCTAACCGAGACCGAAAGAAGTAAGGCATCCAACTCCGGTCAGAGGACAGCCAAAGGAGGCAACTGGAGTCCGATGCCAGCTATATATTCACCTCGTCAGAAAGACACAAAACAAGTTTTGTACCATAAGACTTTTATTGGACGTATCCCATTACAATAATTATCCACAATAAATTATTTCACCTCTACAACTTCGGAACTACTCAAGTCAGCAAATACAAAGTGCACCGTTTTGCATGTCAAGGTGTTTGTACCACGGTGCATGTCTTCAATATGGAGGAGTAACAGGTCACATGACCAGGCTTTAAATGTCAAGGTCGAGCACTAGCTGGAACCCATATTGCATAGACGGGCGTCGGGACATGGGACGCCACTCGTTAGGCGTCCAGATTTTATTGCAGATACGGTATGCATATTGATTAGAACTGTAAGGTCAAGGTTCAAAAATTGATATCCGGGCATTATTGATTTGAATTTCTTTCCATAGTTTGTGAATCACAGCTTTGATTTGAAAGAAAAAGAAACTCCAAGTGAGACCTCCTTAGGATTTCTTCAGAGACAATTCAACGTTTTTTCCCCCATAAAGCTCAGGTAAAGGAAGGGTTGAAAGGGAGGCTTTTTTGGAGGGTTGGGATAGGAGGGGCTCGGGAAGGGTTCTAGGGCTAATTTACATCAAATAACTCTTCAATCAACATTCTATGCTACAAAGCCTGCAAATGACTTGTAACCAGTGTATTTCATAGTAACATGAGTGAGAGGAAATTATCATCAGAACTTTCTCCCAAATTCCCCAAATCCCACAAAAATATTCCGTAAATACACAAGTGATTAAAAATATATCATATACGTGTAAAGTCTTTGTTAAAAGGTTATTTTAATTTCATTTAATCTGTAACAATTTCTGATGATAATTTTTCAACAACATTGATACATACATGGTAAAACAGCATAATTTAACCCTTAAAGCATTCAACTGATTTTAGTACAACTTAAAACCACCATGACTGTTGAAGATCTATCCTGTGGTAATTTGTTGAAAAGAGCTCCTTTAGGAGCTTTGTTCAACAAATTATCACAGGATAGATCTTTAACAGCTCAGGATGGACATAATGACATTAATAATCAACATGACATCAACATAATAAAATCAACATATGATGCCACATATTAAACCTGGAACAACCAACATGAGGTGCGAAGGTTTACTAAAACACTGTCAGTGTTTACAAACACAAATTAAACACAACTTATTGCATTAAGAACATGCAAACTCAGCGGAAATATCAAACTAAAAATTTGACTTTTCAGTTTAATAACAAAGAGCGTCTTTCATACAGTTTAGCAGAGTCATCAAAATTTTCCTTGCAACACACAATCAGGTCACGCTTACCGTAGCTTCGTATGTTTTTAAACATAATGAAATCATTTTCGAATTGTTTTTCTTAACACATGCAGAGAAGGTCCCCGCAAAGAATTAGGAACCCAACTTAATTTATATTCAGCACAACCTCCACACAATCATTCTCTTATACCTCTTATTATGGTCAACATCAAAGCCAACACTATGAATAAACATATGGGTATTTGATATACAGCACATCAGATACTTTATATTGAAGACAGTTTATAATTTCTACAACTACAACAGATTAGGATTCAAGGTTTGGAATTTTCTTGATTGGCAAGGAACTTGAAATTGTGCGTATGTGTTTCAGAAGCATTGACAAGAAAAGCTGTATTCCTGGGATTTTGTGTTCACTTCCACATACCAAAATTGGTGTAAACTGTGCACATTTTTCGTAGGAAATTGCACAGTTTACAACAATTATGGCATTTGTAAACCAAACTTAATAACCCAAATGATAGAAGCATGACAGTCTTAGATTGAGAAAAGTAACAGTATAATTCAGTGACAACAGTTACGCTTCAACTATTTCAGCAATGTCATAATATTGTCAAAGGTTAACTTAGACGTCGGCAAAGAAACATTTGTGACAAAACCAAGCTAAATGAATTTGGAGGAAACCATTCCTCTTAACATGAAAACATTGGACAAACTGGTCTTAACAGTAATGGCATCTCAAGTTGCCCATTCTTTTCCTTTTTACATTTTTGTTAACGTAATTTACATTTTTACTTTTTGCTTTGAATAAAAATTGCAGAAACTATAACAAATGTGTTAACAAGCCACAATTGTTTGTCTTTGTTACCCAATATAAGGCTAAATGCACATTTGTGATATAAGAATGAGGCCTTCAGTTACAGCCTTTTAAAGACAGAGTCTCAGTACCTTTTAATGCAGTACTAGTGGCAAATTCTCTACTTCAGTATCTGATCAAACAGGCTGTTAAAACATATCCTGTTGTAATTTATTTAAAAGAGCTTCTGAAAGGAGCTTTTTTAAATAAACTACCACAGGATAACTTTTCAACAGCAAAATGTAGACAGTTTCAAATTCAACTCATTAACAGAGTTAAATTTTGACAATATTTTGGTGATTTTACAAAGAATGACAACCTTCCTCCACTAACACTGTTGTAGGTAAGTCACTTGTATATAACACTTGCTTTTATTTGGCTGTGGGTCATACTTAACAAACAACTCAACTACAGGCATACTACAACATACAGGGGCCTGTTTTACAAAGATGTCATAAGTTTACGACGTCCTAAACCATGTGACTGGGTTAATGGATTTGGTCTACAAAGGCAAAAAAATGATTGTAAAGTGTGCACTTTCTAAAGAAAAACTTATTTTTCTTTGGAAAGTGCAAAATTTATAACCACTTTTTGCATCTGTAGACCAAATCCATTAATCCAGGCACATGGTTTAGGATGTCGTAAAGTTATGATCTCTTCGTAAAACGGGGGCCAAGAGTCTAAAACAACAATAATACCTGTACAACATCGGAGACAAACATCTGGCATAAAAATCAACTGTTGTACTCATTCTTCAATACATTTTAAGTTAAAAAGGTGATTAGCAATGAAAATATACATGTGAGGTATACAAATGATAAAATCTGTGACAATGAACTGGATGATACGCATCCATAATCAGGGCCCATCTAAGCATCATTCATGCCCAGAACATGGAAGTTCAATAATATCCACTTATGCTTCTGTCTATCTGCCTAACATGAAAGACTACTCCATTCTGTTGCATTGCGTTGCAAATCTCAAGTTCTAAGCTAGGCATAATGCTGAACATCAACTTCCTTAAAGACAAGAGTTGCGATCTCATCAATGCAGAAGAGTATTTTCAAATGCAACCTTAAAAAACAACATTTTAGACATGTTTAACTATTGTTAATTCTTTACTCCCAAGGTTCTTCATCCATCGGATTGCAAACATTTGTAAGGTCAACGTTTGCTGCAACAACTGGCAAGGAAAATATGTTATAACCTTTGGAACGCACGTGGCAACAGAATTCATTTTCCTGTTGAAAGACCATCCGGCAACCGTTGAAAACCAACAAGCAGAAGGCGGTCGTAATCGAGTTCAGCACTCCAAGGGTTAAGAGTTAATTGTTGGCAGCCACAAGGAATCATGACCAGACACGACTGGTTCCTGTACAAAACTGGAGATCAGGGGGCTCGTTCCACAAAGCTATCATAACCTAAGGTCTGTTTTAGTCAATGACTGTTGAACACTTCAGTCGAACCAAACAACCGAAAGAAAGCTGGAGGACGAGCAAGGTCTTGTTCCACAAAACTCTCTTGCGGCTAAGATGTCGTAATTTTCAACTTGTCTCTCTCTACATGAGAGCGCAGAGTTGAAAACCAAGATGTCTTAGCCTCACGATAGCTTTGTGGACTGCGGGCCAGCGGTATGTCGTCTTGACCTCTCTTTAGAGACGAGTCGACTAAACACGCTCACAGGGAAGGGTGGTGATCACAAAGCTGCTAACGCAAAACACATTTGCCAAAAATCACTGGCTGTAAAGATCAATGATAGCTTGAGCCTCTCTGTAACCAGTTAGAAGTGCACCATGAGTTGTAGAGTAGAACTGTGGATGAGTGGCCTCCCCTGCAAATTGCACCAAGGGCTGAAACAAAACAAAAAGAAAATTATTCAAAAGCTCCTGTACACACAAAAAAACCAGCAACTAAACAACTAAAACAAAAAGACAAAGTCATCAATATCCCCTGCAATGGTAAAATTCTTTTTAAAAATATGGCAACTAGTTAAGACTATGTCAAAGTGTATATTGCAATTTTTTCTTCTGATATTGAATTAAACCAAATGTTTAACATAAGGTAAACAATAAGATTCTCATCTTTCAAAAACAGTTCCTTGTTCCCAACATTCTCATGAGTCCCTGTTGCGCACAGTGCTAATTTATTGTCTCAGCTGTATATTTACAGGGGCTTTAAAAACAATTCAACTGAAAATAACCAAAGGCTAGGTTTACAGCAATTCTAGGTAGCTAATTTTTGGACCAAATTAAAATCTTCTAATTGACGCCCGAGACCAAATGCTGCATTGAATGAACCGACTGTCTCATTGTCAAGATAATAAACATTTTCTTAAATCTGATAACATTGATGATCTATGATAACTATGATCAGTGTTTCCATTCTCCAATATATGTCGACTTTTGACCGGTAAAAAATTACCAGGACCGGTAAATTTGAAGTGTGTTGGTCTCTTTGTTCGGTAGAAATGGCATTGGCAATAATCAAGATGAGTCGTGAATTCTATTATTTTGATATAGTGTTCAAACTTGAACAACCTGACAGTATAGATATTTAGTTAGTTAGCTAAGAAACATAGCTTGGTCTATTGTATTACATTTCACTCCCCGGCAGGGGAGTGAAACATAATGCAATAGACCAAGCCATGTTTCTTAGCTACAGGGATAGAAATTGGCACTAGTCCTATATCGGGAGCCAAAGTGCCCAATGGTTAGTGGATGGAAACAGTTAGCTTTTATCACTGAGCTATCAGCAGATTGAAGGTTTAGTTTGCAAACAATAATAATCTACTATGGTGTCCGAGTGTAAATAAAGTTCAGTTCAGGCAGAAAACGAGTAGGACTGGTATTCTATTAGATAGGCGGTCCCTGTGACTGTCTTTTTAAAAAGTTAACGGAAACACATACCCTATCTGAGTTGGGTGCAGTGAGTGGCTCCTGAAGGCAGTTGATATCACTCTGGCAAGATCCAACAGCTACGAAACTGTACGAGCCCCGTGTAAACGGACTATTGCCCCATTTTGTTCTGTAATAACAAAAAAACATAAATAAGTTGTTTGAGTGGCATTTAAAAGTTGGAATGATAATAAATGTACAACTTCTTGGTTGCTGAGAAGCAACACTTGGATCACTTGCTTGATAACAGTGTCATAATCATAACAGAAAATGTTATGGATTGCAACTTTTTTAATTCTAAACACAATATTTCTGCCCTTTTGTCAGGTAAGTGTAAAAATCTACATCGAATCGTCACTACTCAGCAACCAAGAAGTTGTTATTTATGTTAATAAAATGTTTATGAAATGTACATACATACATACATTTCATAAACATAAATAACCTGACAATCATACCAGGTCCAGTTCAAAAGAGCTTTTGTGAGACAAATTTAAGATGGTTTTTAAATTGTCTTGTAAATATTTTTATAACAGTTAGAATTTTCAACAGCAAAAGGTGGTCACAGACCTAAGGCCAAAAAAAAAATATGTTGTGGTTCCGATTACCCGACCGTGCCTCCATTATGGGTGCCGACCCTATCTTT
>JAULCD010208293.1:0-10607 GCA_032361085.1 Calliostoma canaliculatum
GTGTAAAAGAGCTCCTGTTGAAAGTAGGAGCTCTTTTACACAAATTATTACAGGAAAGGTTTTCAACAGCCTATTAAGGTTAGAGTTTGAACATTATAAATGACAAGTGTTGGGTTCAGCACTGTAAGGGTTAAATTAACACTGCTCAGTGTTAGCGGACACTATACAGAAGACACAGGTAGTTAGACAAACAAACAATGTGTTGTTGTAACAGTACATCCACAGGTTTTTGCCACCCACAGCTTAACCCTTGTAACAACACCAGATTCAGCTCAGTGTCACCCCGACCTCACACTGTCGCATTGTCCTACTAATTAATTACTTTACAAAAAACACTAACCAGGAAGTAAAGACAACATTAATTACAGCTCGATTTAATGGGAAGAAGCCTAGTAATTAAGCATTTAATTAGGTTGAAAGAAGAAAAGAACAATAGGCTACTGTTGACATTCTTTGAAGAATAGAGCTCTATTGTTGACAATGGATACAATTGGCTTTTGTTTTGAGGTGCTGACAGCTATTGTTTTAGTGTAAACTGTTAAATTTATTTACATCTATTTTGGAATATTTGTTCAAGATCAATGCTATACCAATCTTCATTAGCCCTTTGGGTGTTGAATTGCGAGATTTGAGCTTTTTGTACTGTTAAAACCCTATCCTGTGATAAGAAAGCTTAAATTATTTTTTTAAAATTAAGCCTTTAAAATTTGAATAAAGGCTTAAATTATTAAAAATAAGTTTAAAAAGTTATATGGAGTGTACAATCTAGATTACATATACTTACAATAAATTTAATTCTGTCACTTTTAAACCCCATTTAAAAGGAACTTTGAATAGTTTTGCAGCTTTAATTTGACAAATTCAAAAGTTGTATCAAGTTAACAATACAAGGTTTTTAGAAAGACATGTATGTGGCCCTTGTTACCAACAGTTGATTATCACTATCGGAATGGTGCAGGTTTCAAATTTGACTGCAATTTCATTTCTCTATGCACAGTGACAGTTCTAATCATCCCATGATTACATAATAAATTATATTTTAGTAAAATAAACTACCTAATTTTATCTAATCATGTTTACAACATCAGTTACAATTACACTATCTACATCAATATTTTGTACATAATGTGAAGAATGGAAGGATGAGAATGAAATTGGCAAGAATTTAGTTGGAGGTTCTTTCTTATATTTAGTTAGACCAATAACAAATCACTGATTAATATAAACCTCAGGAAATTCTCATCCTGTAAAAACACTTGTACATTACGAAACTGGCATTTTAGAAGTTGGTGGATCTTAACTCTTACCGTGCGGCTCACGGAAATATCCGGGTCAGGCTATTAGCCTGACCCGGATATTTCTGTGAGCCTCACGGTAAGGGTTAAGGACAAACATTATGAGGCAACATTTCGATATAGCTTCTTATACTTTGTCAAGCAATGGTCTAATGTCATGAAAAGAATAAAATAATTCTAGCCTCAACTTAATTAACATTACATCCCTTAATTCACCATATATCATATGATGCTGGCTCCCACTTGTGAGAGGTCAAGACGTGTCTCTGAAAAGATGGTCACATTCGACGACTCGTGGCAAACAGCTAGAAAAACATTTACCATGACAAACTGATTTGTCATGGTAAAATTTTAAAATCGAAATAGAATTCCCCCCTCATGTCTCTTGACATCAAATATATCAACTCATGAGTCAAGCCTTATTTGTTGATATATTTCATATCAGAAGACTCTCTGGTGAAATTCTCAATGTATCTGCCATCACATTACTGTGTAAAAGTGTATAGGTATTTCACCTGAGGTATCCCAAAACTCTGTACGCAATGTATCCACAGTCAAAACACAAAACATGAGTATTTCTTTCTTGTTTTTATTTCTCGATTTTTTATTTATTCAGCGACATTGTTATTTACAACAACAAGATTAGTTGTACATTATCATCTTTGGCATGATTAAGTTCCTAACAATAATTATCCACCTGAAAAGATGTTACATGATATTATAGGGGAGTTTAACACAATTTTTAAATTTATTTACAAACAATTAGTTGTACATTATCTTCTTTGGCATGATTAAGTCCTTATCAATAGTTACCTAGTTATTACATGATATTAAGGGTTCTTTAACACATCCTAAATAGAACATCACGTCAGTAACCCTTTGACTGATAAACTCTCATTTGACGATTTAATATCCAAATTTCAAATTAAACACTGTTAAAAACTAATTCTGTTATAATTTGTTTAAAAGAGCTCCTTCAGGAGCTCTTTTAAACAAATTATCACAGGATTAGTTTTCAACAGCACAAGGTAGTCAGTTTTAATTTTTAAATTAATTCGGCACTCAAAGGGTTAACCGTGATGTCTATAACAAACATCGTAACAAGCCTGCAAATTAATATTAATGCTTGCAATTCAAACAATAGTTTAATCAATGAAGGTACTTCCACAGACCAAAAAAAAATACTACCAAAGTATTACAAAATTAGGAATCAAGGAACTATAAATAAGTGTCTCTTCCGGAATACATAAGAGAAATCATAGTACAAATTATCACATGCATGAGCATATTGCCCAGCAAAAATATCACGAGTTTTTGTGGGGGGTTTCATCCCCCAAAACGTTCATTCTTCAACATTCATGCATCGTAGTCACACAATCGCAAAGAGCACCTGTAGCAAGTAGAATGTCCAGTGTCCGCACAGTAGTATTTACAATCTTCTGGCACATATATAGAAGTCACCGTTTGCACTTTTAGTCACAGCCTGGGGCTTGGAATGAACCAAGAAAGAAAAAAGAGTACAGCACAATTTATCACATGTGTGGGGTTTAGAGGGCGGGGTTTCGCCGCTGCCTCAGAATGCAGATAAACTCATGCTCCGCTTCATCTTGTTGCCGATCGCTCGATTTGTTCGGGAAAGCACTCGGTTGGCACTGTTTGTTGTTGCTATGGTTACAAGGGGGCTGACTTGGGTCATGTACTGTGTTGCTTCAATGAGTTGTCTGAAAAATGAAAAAAACAAATCATAAGTATTTATACATAAAAATTATTTGGCCAAGAATATTTCACTTAACGTTAATAGTCATTGTTTGGAATAAAATCCTTGTTGAAAAAGAAACATTACACAAATTGTCACAGCAAAGGATTCAACAATATTTCAAATTGAAACACAATTGGCTTAACAGAATTAAAGTAAAAATTTACTATTTTAAATTTTTAAACAGATTTATACCAAAAAGATAAAAATACACACCTTGATAATAGCTTGTTCTTGAATCGCTCTTCATTGAGTTCTTTCCTCAACTGTGCCTTGGTCATCTGTATTTGTGGACACAGTAGCGGGTGTGTGGTCAGAAAGAGGGCCGAGGGTCGGTCCCGGGGGTCGGATTGGATCATGCTTTGTAGCAAGTCGTGGAATGCTGAACTGTAGTTAGGGAGATTGGGAAGATGTCCGTCTCGTATCGAGTGCCAGATCTCGCCGTTCTTTGGTATCTGCATACAAGAGGCCTGAAAAAAGATATACAAATTAGTCTATTTTGATATATTTATGGTATAAATTACAAGTATATTTTGATTATGTAAAACAAGTATTGATAGAAATTGATTTAAAATCTGTAAATCATAATAATTTAACAATTTAAATTAATTTCAATAGTTAAATTAATTTTAATAGTTTAAAATTTAATAGTGAGAGAAACTTACAGCTTCAAATATCGTCAGACCAAGAGAGAAGATATCTGCTTTTGTTAGATGACTGAAATCTTCTTTTAGGATTTCTCGGGCAAGGTACCGGCAGTCACCATCTTCCACAACTGGGTTCGTTACTGATGTTACATGACCAAGATCACCTGAAAACAATGTTAAACTTTAGTATTGGAAACAAGTAGAAAAAAACATGATGTCCTACATTTAATCTAAAATTTTATACGAGTTTCATTATTACAGCCATTAAATTATAATTTAACATAAATCAATTTTAAATTTTGTTTCGAAAGCAACATTCAAACTCAAAACAAGTTGTTAAAAGCCTATCCTGTAATAATGTGTTGAAAAGAGCTCCTACACGAGCTCTTTTCAACACATTACCATAGGATAGGTTTTCGACAGCAACAACATGGGCAGTTTCAGATCATACTAAGGGTTAAAAAGGGAAGCTGTGATTTTATTTTTAAATACGTACCTATTTTGTAAGTAACAGCCTCTTCTTGTTCTTCATCTTCTTCACACGACTCCATTCCACTTTCGGGGGATGCAAGGAACTTGGGGTTTCGGTGAATGAAGATGTTGCCTGGTTTGATGTCGAGATGAACTAGGTTCTGTGAGTGAATGTACTTGAGTCCCTGTGCGGTCTGGTACAAGATCTGTCGTAGTTCACTTTCCATTAAGTGACCTCCGGATCTTCGGTGATCTTCAATGATATCTGCTAAACTACCACCTGCAATCAAAAGTACAAACATTAGTATAATTCTAGTTTTAAAATTTTTAAACAAAGTTAAGTTAACTTAAGTTAAGAGCTCATTACAAATTTTAACAAAATAAGATATATTATTTCTAAGCTCAAAATCAGAGCGACAAAAGTTTAATGGGATTTTTTTTATAAAGTGATATAATATCTATATTTGTACATACCATTACAATATTCGTTCTGGATGAACATGTGATCATCTTCTGCCCAGGCGGAATAGTACCTCACAACATGTGCATGTTTACCAAGGACCGCATGAGCATAAACCTCGTTCATGGCGTTTCGTCTGAAGAAAAAATAATATATATTAAAAATCATACAACACACTTCAATAATTAAAAATCTATATTATCTAAAATCATTTACACTTCATCTTATGTATAGATGTCAACGGTTAAATATTATTGGTTATATTCAAATGTACTTACTCATAGACACTGCCAGCAACTGGTGTTTTGGATTTCTTGATAGCGTATGTACAACCATCGAGTCGGTGGAGGCACTTGTGAACACTGCCAAATTCTCCATCACCAAGTTTGCAGACTTCATAGAACTCTTCGTTGTAACGGGATGTGTTGATCTCATGGAGAGCGATTTTCTGAAGAAAATAAAAATATATTAAATACTATAAATATTTAATAATATTTTAAAATAAAATTTACAAAAACATTGATTATTAAATATAAAGTTTTTAATTTCAGCATGAAGATTGTTGTTGTCAACATTAATTTAGGTGTACTTCTAAATTACTTTAAGTTGGTTCTAAAAAGAATAAATAATTACCTTATTTGATGGCATTTCAACGTCGTCAGAATCACTGGTTAAAGAATCATCAGACATCAGACTTCTGCAAAAACAAAATACAAAAATTGTTTAAAAAATGAACCAAAACAATACATATAAAATATTATCATAAATATTGCATAATTAGTGCACATTAAATTTGTCAAATTATAACGTATGTTTTACATTATTATTACCTTTTTTATTTAATGAAAATTTCCTTCGCGTCTTTTTTTAAATACTCTAAAAAAATCCATGGCCAAATAAGGGAAATTTGTAAACAGTCCCCCAAGGTCTCCATTGACGTCATAACGCTACAATGCCAAATACACGCTAAGATGACTCATGCAGATAGGGAAGTTTCTCGATATCGCATCATGGTTATTTAAAAATCGGGAGACATTTTGATGCCTTCTACATCGTTCTACACAACGGTCAGTTGGTCAATTACATAATCGACCAGTTCAAACTGGCTTCGTGTGATCGGTCAAGCAAAACGATAAACAACCTGTCTTAAAATGTCAAAATGAGACTCATGGCCAAATTTAAAAAATGCGTAATTATAACCACGTGAATTTTTTTTAGTTTGTCGTTCTAATGATACATTTTAAAACTAAGAATAAGTTATTATAAGGTTTAAAGGGTCAGCATGCAAATTCAACGGGTCAGCAAATTCAAATTAGGTCAAAAGGGGCCGTCCAATATGGCGACCACGGCGAACTCTCACCTTTCAAAATCGGATCTGTTTCTTTTCGTTCCAACACTTTGTCGGTTATTTCCAGGTGTAAACGGGTTGATGTTGGCCTCAACTTTATCTGTTGATGGTGACTTCTTCTTTGATTCCTTAATTTTCTGTTTCTGTGATTTTTGGAGTAGGGATTTGGGGGTGTGTGGGGTGTCAAACAGTCTTAAAGCACGAAGTCGGCGATGGGGTGGGGATGTCGACTTAGGGGACAAATCACATTCACCGGGCACCTGTTGTTCGTCATCATCCATATCCTCGAATGATAATGTCACTGCTATAGGAGACATTCTACGTGGTCTAGTAATCCGTCTTCTGGGTTTTGGACTTGGCACAGGTGATGGAGAAGCAAAATCAACTTCAAGAAAATCCGAAGGCTGTTCCGAGAACGGTGTTGATGTATGAATGCTTGGCTCATCGAAATCTTCGTATGTCAGTGTTTTCATGATACATCCCTCCTCTCGCCTCAACATAGATCGGCGACTACGATTTAGCCTTGGTTTGACGCAAGACATCATCACAGACGTAAATAGCACTCAAATATAGGAAAAAGTTCAAATCGGTAATCCAACGTTCTCGTACGATACGAATCCACACACTGATGAACACCTCTCGCCTCTCGCTTTTAGATTTGGCGGGACCGTTAGTCACGTGACCGCGTGAGCCAATGAACTAGCAGGTGCCCGTAGCGGTTTATCCAGTCGTATGAGAGCATGCTCCGCTGGCTTAGGTTCGATGTTGTGACAGCAGATGAGTAAAGATTGCGGGACTGTTTTGGGGCGTCCTATGGGGCAAACATCAAAGAGTACACCTAAATTTGGATTCTTAATTTTCCCCACGCGCAGTTGGCTTCTATCGATACTTAACAATGTATTTACAACACAAATTACCTGTGCCCAATAATTAACGCTGACATCTCCAATCTTTAAGAGATTCTTACATGAAGTATTGCCAAGAAAGTGTGCAATACTACGTAATTATCTTTTGTTTTTCGTGCGACTGGAAAATAGTAACAATAAAATAGTCTGTAATTATTTGTCTGATAACAATGCATTGTACATAAAGCACAGGTGGTCGGTTTCTAATTTAAACTTAAGTATTTGCAATGTTGTAATCTAAAAGTCACGTAAGAAAGTATATGTTATTTACTTTAAAGAAACACTAATTTTTAATTCTTAGAAGGATTAAACATGAAATGTTACGCTTTTTACAGCCAATTATTTTTCTTCATCTGTCGACGAAGCTTTTGAACTCGACACCAACTACATTCATAAACATCTGTTGTATAACGTAGATTATACCATGAAGAATTAAATATCGCGTGCTTATTCATCCCATGTCACCGCAGTAGTAACTTTAGTAAACTTATATCATATTTTGAGATATATGTTGGTGAACTTATATCATATTTTGAAATATATGCTGGTAAACTTATATCATATTTTGAGATATGTGTTGGTATACTTCAACTTATGTCACATTTTGAGATATATGCTGGTAAACTTATATCATATTTTGAGATATATGTGTGCGCGTGTACATATACATATACATATACATATACATATACATATACATATACATATACATATACATATACATATACATATACATATTTTTGTTTACGTTTTGGCTGTTTTGTTTACTTTTTGTCTGAAATCAATAATAACATCTTTGGACCCCACTTTCACAATTACTTTATATTTTATTACTTAGACATACAACATATTCATATAAATCGAAAGTTAACCTTTAAAACAGTGGTCACAGTTTGACATAAATAGACTCTTAAATACATATCTGTAGTAATTTGTTTAAAAGAGCTCCTACAGCTGAGATTTTAAGGGGTTTTTTAAACTTTAATTCAGCACCTCAAGGATTAAGAAAAGTACACTTCGATGACTCCAAGCTAATTCATTACCGTTTCTCATTAGTAACTAAAAACCCCTAACGAGAGATCAACTAAATAGAAATTAACATCGTTTAATTTAATTCAGGGCTCGTGCTGAGAATAAAGGCGGCTTTTGTGGTCAATTTCATCCTTTTAGCGACCGTTGCATTGAAATAGGATATGATGAACGCGAATAAGTTTTTAATAGACGCAGATGCTCTTATGATGACGTATAACGTAACATAACCTATGACACTTCCGTACATTTGTTTAAGTACGTCCCCCTCCTGCTAAGACAAAGGTCAGTCTCTTTCGGAAGATATGGAAAACGCATTAGCTGTTCATTCAGACTAATTACGACTAATGCCATCCCGTTAGTCCCTACTAAAACAGGAAGCTGTCTATGAGAAGTATAAATGGTTAACTGTTATGGAGATGAGTTTTATGAGGCATTAAGGCATTCAGTACCAGATTTTCTATTTCCTGGTTTTCTTCCGGCATTTATATGTATCTTTATATGTACAGCGTGGTCAAGATTTTAATATTGTTACCCCATCGGGTATTACTGATGTTTTGGTTAGAATGTATAATATTACAATTTTAAAGTGACGCATTTCAATATTTAACACTTTGACCACTTTGACCACTTTGCACTTTTGAGAAAACTATCCCGTGGTAATTTGTTTAAAAGAGCTCCTTTCAGGAGCTCTTTTAAACAAATTACCACAGAGTAGGATGTCGACAGGGTATGTGGGGTACAGTTATAACACTGAGATGGGAGAATTTTGCGCTCAGCACTTTAAGGGTTAAGTCAGTCTCATGTTCTTATGTTACATATTAGGAACGTTGGAATAATTAGTGCCCATTGTATAGCGTGTTAGATTTCAAAAGTGCAGTTGTCGATATCTGTATTTGAAAGTGAGAATCTAAACGTAAAACGTATTCAAGATTACTAAAAAAAACCCCACCAAAAACATGCTTATTATAATGTTTTAATGAAAAACATACAACTGGCGTATCCAAAGGGTTTTGAGATGGGGTGGTGATGGTGGTGTGTGTGGGAGGGGGGTCAAACACTACTCCCACCCCATCCACCCTCACTCCCTACACACGCACTATCACCCTCCTCATGTAACATATTGTTTAACATAAACGAATGGCTTGTCTATAACAATCCACTTTCATTTTTATGAAAATAAATATGTTTAATACAAATGTATGTAAACATGTATGTTTACCGTTTGTCTAAATGAAATCAACACTGTTTAACCCACACGCCCTACACCCACCACATACCCCTTACAATTTTTTAGGATTCTCCCCTGCATACACATATGTTCGTGAATTGATAAACAGTTGTATAGATATACATTGAGGACAATGTGAATTTAATTTTGTTGTTCACACACTCAATAATAAACTATGATGAACAGCGTTGTAATATTTAGTGTTGTATTATTTATTACACATATATACATGTCATTTGAGGTGCTATTCCGTTTCATCTTTATGCCGGGAATAGCCACCTTTAGGCTTATATTGGTATGTGAACACTTTGATGTATAGAAAGGTGGCGAGTGCTCGTAAATTCATCGTATACCTGGTACCTTTAGCGCGTACAAACAGGTGATATCTTACTGTAATAAACCTGCGTTTCCACAACCTAAAACAATGCCATTTTATTTCAATCACAATTAAATGATTTTCTACCTTGAGGAAATCTTAACGAAGGTGAGCATCTTTTCTTCCTTCAACAAAACATTCATCTTAACACTCATTCCCTTCAACATTAGATGTTTGGCCACTTGTTTAAACATTTACTGCTCTGTGAAATTGTCTTTTTGTGTGGATGAATTGTCTTATTGTGTGGAAAGGTTTGCTATCTGTAAGGTTAATCTAACACACCTTAATTAGCTCATTGCGTTAACAAGGTGACAGCCCTTTGATGTCCGCGGTAGACAAAAGATCAAAGAAGAGCTGTCATGGACGAAACTCATCATGCTTTGTTAAAACAATAGAAGAATAGGCTGAAGAATACACCATGAAGAATGACAAAACAATTCGATTATTGTATAGTGGTAACAAGGTAAAACAAAGTATTGTTTGTTTTTAGGCGTGTGTGTACAGAAGGTAACATGCTATGAAAACACGTAAGAAATAATGTATTTTTTTTAAAAGAATGGCCAAACAGCCGACCCCAAGGCAGGGGTCAATCGGTGATCAAACGAAAAGACCCCCAGCAGATGTCACATGACCCCTTAATTTACCCCCTGTCTCCTTGCTTCATTAGGGACCCCGCTTATGAGCTTAGTTTGAATCCTCTATTACCACATATTACGGTTTTTGTTCATTTGTCTAAACATGCTTTTCCAACCGTCTGAGAGCAGCACCCGGGGTTTTTGGTAGTTTGTACAAGAAATAAAAAACACGTGTGTCCATAAACCACTCTGGCGAATATGGTTCATATCCTGTTCTTTCTTACATGGGTAGTTTTAAACCAATAAACCGATTCTGTCTAACCAATATCATTTTTTTTTTTTTTTTTAAATACCTATCTATGTATAGAAATACAGAGAATTGATCTGTTCGTTAAATTCTCAAACCGCTTATGATATTAAATGTTGAATTTGTGAAATTCTCTTATGTCAAATATAGCGGGTTGTCATTTTCTTCCGTCTAATGTGTTATAAGCTAATCCTGTAGTAATTTGTT
>JAULCD010208404.1:0-10606 GCA_032361085.1 Calliostoma canaliculatum
GTCACGAGAACTTGAGTGCTTGTCACGCAAGGTGACGCCATGGTTGAGGTCATTTCACAAGTGTTTACGATGCTCATCGATGTTTCCGTCGTTGTTAAATACTGAATCGTACTTGTCGTGTCGATAATGGTTTCCGTGATTGTCTCTGTGGAGCTGACGGTAACGCTGACGTAACTGACCGAGGGGGTGATAGTGATGAACTCTGCTGAACACGTCGCGGAGCTGGTGTGGACGTTGGTGCTGCTGGAGGCGCAGAGGTCGACCACGGAGTTGGTCAGTGGCGGTGGATTAGTTGGTGGTGGAACAGTTGGTGGTGAACCTGTATAACATAGACATTGGAATGTGATACTGTATATTATACTTGCACTGAGCAAATGAGTTACGTTTACAAATGCCAAAATAGTTGCAAACTGTGCACTTTTCATTATGACGTCATGAACCATGCCGATGGACCCATTGGTTTGCTGACAATGGCTAAGAGTCGTTTTAAACTGTGACTTTCCAACGAAAAACGAGTATTCTCTGTGGAAAGTGTACAGTCAAACGATTTTGACATTTGTGTGCTAAACCTACTACCAAGTGTTTGTTGTAAGCAAAGCCAAGTCAATTATCTTTCTTTAAATGAGTCAATATTCCTGGTTTGCAAATTTCAAAATTGATGTAAAATTTGCATTTTTAAAAAAAATAATGTTTTTGGGTTCGAAAAAGTAAGCTGGTTACCACAATTTCAGAATATGTGATAGCACACGTTATACTCACATTGAAATAATGAGTTTAGTTCACAAATACTAAAATCGTTGTAAACTTCATACTCACTGAAGAAAAAAAATGTCTTTGAAAAGTGCATAGTTTACAACAATTTTGGCTTCCCAGACCAAGTGTTAATAACAGATAATAAGTAAACTTTACATGGAGACGTGGCTATCAACAGACCCTTTATGGCCTTTTTATATTTACAAATTCTAAAATAATTAAACACTTTTTAAACGTAATACTGTCTTGAACAAAATCCTCGTTAATTGATGTTTTAAAAAATGTCGCAAGTCGGATGAACAGACAGACTGCAACGTTGAGTTAGGCGAAACCCTTAAAAAGCTCGGGAAACGCCGCGCAGGATAACTTCTCTAGGTAGGAGTTAACATGATTGTTATAGCATACCTGAGGCCACTGCGCATGTTGCTGGAGTATGTGATGAATCGCCAGATGCTTTTAAATAGTCTGTGTTTGTTTCATTAGTTGATACTAAAAAGTAAACAACAGCATAGTTTTAAGTAACAAAATTAATATATACTTTTAAAATGTCTGGTAGACATTATAAGAAGGTAAATAGAAGCCTTGAATTTTGATGCAATAAACGGATTTAATATAAAAAATAATAATACCAGAAATTGTGTTTTTATGACCATCCAGTTTAAATGCCGATCAAACAGTGCAGTAAACCTACGATCATTTTTATTAGATTTAGTTTCTAAATGCCAACATATTTGTAAACATTGCACTTTTCAAAAACAAACAGTTGTTCATTGAAAAGTGCACAGTTTACAACAAGTGTTGGCATTAGCAACCCTTACCCACTAACGCAGGAATATGGCTAAGGAAGTCATAGTTTTACGAAGACTTTGTGACATGACACCCGAACACTGTCTTGTACCTGAGTAACACGTCTTCTCAAACATATTATCAGTTCCGGACAACACAGACAGCATCACACAATGGTTACTCAGGTTGCCAGTCAAGAAGCATCCACTTAGATCATTGCAGGCGCTCTGACAGGACGTTGGGTTGGCGTTAGGCGAGGACACAATTGTAGGACTCGTACTAGCGCTGACGTACGAGCAGGAACCTAAAACAAAGTTGGATCTATTTGACGAACATGTATTGGGGCATCAAAATATATTTTCGTGAATTGTTTTAGTAATTAAAAAATAAGCGTTTAAAATGTGTTTACACTTTTTGTTTCAAGATAACATAAACATATTAACGTAAATATTTTAAAAAATATACGATTAATCAATTGTAAAACAATTGTAGCAAGTTTGCTGTTACTTAGGTGCGTTCTGTAATTGTGAAGATTTTGTTTTTTGCATTCGTTATTAAGTATATATTTTTGAAAGTGTGTAAATAACTTTTCTCTATGATTTTTTAATTTTTGGACTTTGATACAGCATAAAAAAAAGAATATTCTCTTTAAGAAAAGTTGTATGTTGTATGTAAGATTTTGTAAATAGACATCCATGTTAGCTTTGCTTTTTGTAGATTAGATCCTGAACCCTTGTATATTCTTGTCATGAACTTAAATAGAATACGTGAGGTTGTCAGATTTGATCCAACTACTACCGCTAGGCTAATGGGTTGTGTTTACAATTGCCCAAATTGCTATAAATTGTGCAATTTTTAAAGAATGACAAGTATTTTTATTTTTATTTTGGTGTTTGCATATAAAATAAATTCACCAGTTACAATCTAATTTATAGTGTAATCAGTATAGTATGCCCTTGCTATTATTTGCACAATCATTTGTTTACACATGTTTCTAAAACAATTTAAAATAATTAAATTTCAAACAAACAAATAGAACGTAAAAGTGATACTTTAGTAAAAGGATTGCTTCGGCCTAGCAGGAAGACATTATTATTGGCACAAAAGATATATTGATGTCACGACTTAAAATACTTGCTTTTGAAAAGTTAATAACAGTTTAATAAACAAATATCTTAAGAAGGAACTAAGAAATTACAAAAGGATAAACTAAAACTATAAACTACGAAGACTTGACGAGAGGCTCCTTTAAACAAAGTATAACACGATAGTATTTCAAGAACACACACTAGTCAGAGTTTCAAGTTCACTGAGATTGGTTTAGCTTCTTTTGGTAAAGTGATGTATTGTTGTTTAAATACTAGAGGTCTTTTTATACGTATAAACGTACGTCTTACATTCAATTAGCCCAACATGTTGATGTCATTTGTTGCTACTTAGGACGTGCTTGCGTCTGTTATTAAATTTCATTGCAATGGTTACAGGCAAAATTAACACTGATATTTAGAAGGTTCAAATTTTACAACAATTTTGGCATTTGTAAACAAAAAACGTCACGAAAATAAAGAATTCAAATTGCCAGTGCAGGTATGAGATATTAGAAGTAGATATGTTTTAACTAAACAATTTCATTACAATGGTTACAGGCAAAATTAATACTGATATTTAGAAGGTACAAATTTTAGAACAATTTTGGCATTTGTAAATAAAAACCGTTACGAAAATAAAGAATTGAAATTGCCAGTGCAGGTATAAGATATTAGAAGTAGATATCTTTTTAACTAAACAGATTTTAAGTCAATTGTACACAGGATATGCACGGTCTGATACACACTACTTGTCACTTTCTTCAACAACCTCTATAGTTATATTTCACATCAGGTGACAAGCTTTGTTAATTTCTGTTCATCAATTTTGCACGATGTAAAATGTCAATCAAACCATCGACCTCCCTTTATCAAAGAAACTGTCCACACTACAGCGAGTAGATTACAGGTGTCACCCTTGATATATATCCTTATTAGAAACTGAATATGTTCAAGTAAAGATATAATGAAGTGACTTTGCTGAGTTCGGCTATAATGAATAATATAGTGCCGTATAGAAATGTCCTACTAGCAAACACAATAAAGTAATGATTTTATCGTTGAGAGGTCAATCAAAAGTGAACACAACCGGAAATATGTCAATAGTTTGAAGGGAGGAAACTCTTCCAATAGTGGAAAGGCATTAAAAATTCATCAACAATGAAACTTCAAAAGTCCAGGGCCCCGTTCTTCAAAACGATCTTAGTGTTAAGATGATCTTAAGTGATTTTTTAAACAATGTCCTGTGAAGTTGTTCCTTATCATAGGCTTACAACTGTCGTAGGGCAGGAATCGATTTGGAACCGGTGCCATTTGGCACTGGTTCCAAAGCGATTTCTGCGCTACGACATTTAGTACTTACGATCAATTTAGCCTAAGATCTATTTGATGAACGGAGCCCTGTAGAAATGTACAGCGAGATAATGTGACTGTTAACTTTGTGTCTATGTTTTGTGGTTAAATCTACTTTTTGTACGATTCAAACTCACATTTTTTCAGGCACCAGGGAACAGTAATAAAACACTGTTCATCCTAAATAGAAATATGTCATCTGTTGACTCTTTCTTTATCTATGTTTTGTAGTTACGTCTACACTTTGTGATATTCGAACCTACATTCTCATAAATTGTTTGAGAGGCATTTTAGAAGTTGTAAGTACTGAGTATGACAAACTTTATGGATAATCAACTTCTTTATTGCACAGTAGCGACGTTTCGGTATAGATTCTTATACCGTTTTCAAGCTGGGGTATGGTTGTTGTACAGCAGTATATATGTAGGACATACGTGGTTTACAATAAATTGATCATAAATCAGAATTCAAAAGGTTTGTTGTTATAAATACCTTACTTTTTGTTAAGAAAAAAATGTGCGTTGACAGAAACAACCTGTTGTTTATATGTTTTTCAGATAAGTATTTTTACAAATAAACTGTTAAATCCTTTAAAAAAAGTAAACATGTGTACTTATATTGCTATTGTTCTACATTCTATGACCAGAAAGCAAGTCATTCATAGAATAGATTGAAGAAGAATAACAAGTGAACAAGAGTGAAAAAACAAAACATCCGAACTTAGGAAGAGATTAACTGTTAAGTAGATAGATTCCTTTGTAAGGTGTTTTGACAACCACAAGTGTGTGTTCATAGCTAATTACAGTTTTCCTCCTCCATGAGCAGCGAGTGAGCATGCAAATTATAGAAACGTGGAGGGAGGGTCTCCGGGAGACAGATGTTTCTTGACAGTTTTAGGTATAGACTGAACAACAAATGGTTGACATGCATCCACTGGAACTGTGTTATTGTTGGCGGTCCTGGCAAACGTCCTACTGTTTGAGAATTGTCAGGAACAAGTTCCCACATAATCATCCGCCAGAAAATGACAAAGAAAGGATATTTTTGAGTGTCCTAACGTCACTGTGTTGATATTGAGTTCGTGTCTGTTCAGTGCATACTTGATGAGGAGATCTCAAGACTGGGCCGTGAAGACGTTGCTGTTCTCCAATCGCAAGAGACCATGCGGTCTGTCTTGTATAAGACACGAAAGAAGGACCAACCAGTCTTGCCTCGTATCTTGCAGTTGTTGACCTTCCTGTGCAGTGGGCAGTTACTACAGACAAAAACAGATTTATCAGCATCAACGATGGCA
Source organism: Calliostoma canaliculatum (assembly GCA_032361085.1). NCBI lineage: Eukaryota > Metazoa > Mollusca > Gastropoda > Trochida > Calliostomatidae > Calliostoma > Calliostoma canaliculatum. The sequence continues at coordinate 5,272 of JAULCD010208404.1, forward strand.
GTGATGACCATATTCTCAGTTTTGCCCTAGATGACCAACTTCAACTTCTCAAGCAACTGGATGAGGTATAATTAGATGGAAAAAAATGTTCTTGCTGGCATTTAGGTCTGTCTAGTCAACGATTACACCGTCACTGTTTGCAAATCATACTTGTCATTGTTGTTTTAAGTCTCTTTTAATGTTGTGTTCATTGCCTTTTATCGTCATCCAACTTTTCTCACTTGTAGTCATATCTATTGTAGGCTCATTGTCATGCTATTATCTCTATGTGCTAACCATTTCTTTTCTTTAAGCACCACTAACAAATTTTCTCCTAAATTTTAACAAGCACTTAACAACCATAATCCTATCCCCAAACAACCCACCAACGATAATCTTCCCATTAACTCAAACTTCAGCTTGTTAGAGCTTTTATCCCCATTAACCCTTTCCGTGCGGCATTGTTTTGGGCTTGCGCCCGCTCATGGCGCGACCCGAATGGCTATGCACGCAGGTATAAGTCCGGCAAAATGAGCCGTCGCGCCCCGAAAGGCTCTTGGGCGATATTGGGGCTATGTTGGACTTGTTTTTGCATTTTGAGAGTTCGGACTTAAAATAATTTTTGCTTTTTCGATAAAATAAACTTGTTGTCTGGACATAATTTTTTGGGGCATGTCTGGACTTATAATATTTTGGACTAAAAACGGCTTACTGTGTGGACTTAAAATATTTTTCACCATGTCTGAACTTATAATATTTTTCTTAAATTATGCGACTTTATGATGTATTTAGTTATGCCGGTTCAAACAGATGTTTATGTGTGCAAATATTCTACCTGTTGACTCAAAGATATTTCATTCTCTGTGCAGGTAATGCTACTTTGAAGTAGGACCTTGCACCTGCGACGATGGGCGCCTGGAGATCTTCCAGAATGAACTATCAGAAGGAGAACTCTGCGAATCAGACGACCCTGACTATCAGTGTAGCTGTCAAGCAGTGAGGGGGGGGACCATAACCTTGATTCGACGGCAACAGACGAAGACTTGTTAGGACAATTAGATACTACGGAGACTGATGGGGAATTTTCTGGATTTGAAGATCAAGGTTATGTGGATCTTCCATATAACTTTGATGATGCCGATTTCATGAGAAATTGGGTAGAAGGTTCCAGACGGTGGCAGGTACTGACGTTCACTGCTCGAACAAGCATTAGGCCTTATGCCGACATTCCTGAAACGAACCCCCAGCCTCACCACTTCTTCAACCTTTTCTTTGACGATACACATTATGACACAATGGCACGGGAAACCAATAGATACGTGGAGCAATTTTTGGCCAATGGTAACTTGAAACCAAATTCACGTTATCATAGGTGGAGTCCGACAAACACATTGGAAATAAAAGTGTTTATGGCCTTGACTATATGGGTCTCGTCATACAAAAGGACATTAGGGCTTATTGGTCCAGCTACACTGTTTTTCCCGGCAACGCTGTCGAGGGACCTGTTGTGACCTGTCTGATAACCAAAGGGCAGCGCCAAGAGCTCATCAGAATTACAATCCGCTAAATAAACTGGGGGTGGTTTATCAGAATGTCATACATCGTTTTAGGAAAATGTACGCAACGAAGCAGTTCATTTCCATTGACGAAGGTACAGTGCCCTGGCGGGGCAACCTTAGGTATCGTATGTACAATAGAGATAAACCTAAGCGTTATGGCATGAAGGCCTATATGTTGTGCGACTCAACAAATGGCTATTGTTGTGACTTAAAACTCTACACAGGCAAGTCCGACGACGTGGCCAGTGAGGGTGGCATCGTCTACGACATAGTCATGGACCTTATGAAAGAGTACCAGGAAAAGGGTTACCACCTATTCATGGACAAATTTTATTCGTCTCTCCATCTCTACACAAACTTGTGGCGATGTGGCACTGGCACAACAGGGACATTGAGGATAAATAGGAAGGGCTGCCCTCAAGAAATTGAACAAAGGGGACACATTTACCATGCACAACCAGAATTTACAGATCACAAAATATCAAGATAGAAAAACAGTATATCTCATGAGTACAGTGGAAACAGACGAGTTTCAGCCTACTGGGAAGAAATGCCGAGTTACCGGAATCCCCATCAAACGACCAAATGTTGTGTTGGTCTATGACAAATACATGGGCGGGGTGGACAGAACGGACTAAATGCTATCCTACACACCTTTCACTGCTAAGACTATGAAATCGTAGAAACGTCTCTTTTTCCACTTGGTGAACCTAGCATTGGTGAACGCGTTCATAATGTACAAAGAAGTACATACAGGAGGGAAGAGAAAGTTACCGCGTGTGTTCAGAAACAAAGTCGTGAAAGCCCTTGTTGGCTCAGTGGATATGGAGTTCAATTTCTGTCCTGGACGTCGACGCACCAACAGCGACCAAAGCGCACTTCGTCTAAAAGGAAGACACTTTCCTGTGAAGATAAAGGCGACTGGAGCCAAGAAAATTGTGACCAGAACTTGTAGTGTGTGTTCTCCAGCCGAACGAAAAAGAAGCCAGCAGGCACCCACAAACCCTAGAAATCCAAAGCCTAAGAGGCAGAAACGATTTGGACATGAGTCGTCATATGAATGTGACAGTTGTAACACTGCATTGTGTGTACACCCATGTTTCAGGCTGTACCACACTGTGCAAGAATATGAAAAAGAATACATAAGACAAAAGTATGAAGAAAATAATGAAGTAGCTGCGCCAGTAGCTGGTCCGTCTGGAGTCTAAACTTCTTGTTCGGCCGTCACAGTCGCCGTCGCAAGCAACTTCTTATCTTCTTATACTTCGGGGTCGGCGACCTCTCTCTTATGTCTTTTTATTTCTTATATTCTTGTTCTTCTTGGTCGGCGACCCGTTGTATGTCTTCTTAGGTTCTTGAATTTCTTGGTTTGGCGATGGCGCCAGGGACAGCGCGACATTGGCACCAAAACAGCAACTCATCTAGACGATGCCCGCACCTCGAGGATCGCCCCGGGGTTCGCCGCCACACGCTGCCAACTGGTACTTCACGCTTGCCCAAGGCTTGATAAAATTTTATTTATTTTTCATAAAATTATGCGACTGTTTTCAGTCTTTAAGTCCAACTTTTGTTTTTTTATGTAAAACTTTTAATTTTAAAGTTTTTGGCTGTCACGTTTTTTAAATTGTGTTTGAAAAAGTATCTAAAAAACTCTCAAAATTCAAATGTCTTGGATAATTCCGGGCGATGCGCCGCCACAGAGTGCCTAAAATGAATGTCGTTTTACAGAGAAAATGCTTTCAATTGGCCACTTGTGACTATAATTGCTCTTTGCCAGGTCCTCAGATTAAAACATCTCTAGGCCAATTACAATGTCAAACAGATTCTCTAAAGATGAATGGTGAAAAATGCACACTTGATTGCCCATCTAGACATCACTCTCAGTCAATATCTCACTACCCTTGGCACTTCAGGACAGGAGATGTTGCAACCGTACAAGCCAAAACAGGACCACGGTCTCACATTTTGCCATCATGTAGGAGATTCATTCATTTGATCATTTGCAACATGTTTTTATACCTCTGAATTACTGTTGATGTCTTATACTTTTGAACCTGATGTCTGCCTGAAGTATATCTAATGATATGCCACTTTTGCACTTAAAAAGCTTTCTGCGCGCCACGTTCAAAGGTCATGCATGCTTCAATTTGCAGGACGGCAACGTTAAATACAAACATTTGACATGTGCAGATTTTGTGTTTTAATAAATGCATGGGTCGCAAGATGCATATGCATGTGCATGTGTGAAATCACATTTACCACTACATTGTCATCTTTCTTGGTATTTTCATCGTGAAATGTGCAGTTGCTACAAAGATATTTTCTGTATATATATGTAGATTATTACCAGAGTGTGTTTCGGTATCATAAATATCATATATTAGGAATAAAAACTGTATTATGCAAGCCTTTGGCGAGCATAATACAAATTTTGTTATTCCTAAAGTATGATATTTATGATACCGAAACACATAAGGGTAATAATATTTTTATCATATAATGTCATACTAAATTTAAATCGTTTTTTAGATGCAATTTTGTTTCAATCAAAGATTTGCCAGAGCGTATGAATACTGTAAGGAATTTCATACTAAGGTCAAGGGCACATTCCAAAGCATTTCACTGGGGTGTCAAACCGTGTAAACAAAATAACTCGACTGAGGATCGCAAAAGTGTGATTAAGTATCTTCATATAAACCATGAGTTTTAGGTTATCATAATGCCTGATGGAATCAATTTTAGTAACCATAGTTAAATACCGAAATATCTTGATTTTTGATATCTTTGATACGTAAGAAACGTAAGTGTCCGTATATACGGGACACGACTGTACCAGCTTTGCGTTGAACATTCCTGTCTGTGACAACAGTAGCTACTGGGTGAATATATTTTGTCATCACTGACTTTTGCTTAGATCTCTGTATTTAGATATTATTACCATACCACTGTCATATCACGTTGTACTGTTATTGATATTGTATTACTACTCTATTTTGTATTGCCATTGTAATTTATGTGCATTAGTTTGTACTTATTTGTTAACCTAGTAATTATTGTAATACATTTGTTGATTGTATAATATCTGTTTGTTGTTTGTTGTATTTACACTAAATATGTTGCTACAGATTTCCAGGTTAACATTCTGTTTCAATTTGAGAATCAACACGCAACACTGATTAATTGTTTTATGTGATCAAATTCCAAACTATACCAACGTACATATAAACAAGATTCCCAAGTATGACCATGTTTCAAATTATGTTTCAGAAAGTTCTTTGATATTAAGGCCTTTGAAGCTCAAGCTTTTTTGGTGATGCGCTTTCCGATCAAGTGTCCATTGCCTGTTAATGGGAATTAAATTGTACAATCCGCGGTGGAGTCGGTGTGTTGCAGGAACAAAAACTGCTTTTAGTGTAAAGCGGTTTCCTGATCAAAGAGCTGCAATGAGATTAGTGACCCCGCGGAGATGCTGTATGCGGCAATCAGAATACTCTCAGACCAGCGCCCCGTTCCTCAAAGCGATCTTTGGCTAGGTTGCTAAAACATAGCATTGGCTTACGACTGTTGTAGCGCAGAAATCACTTTGGAACCGGTGCTCGAAAATCGTAAGTCTATGATAACTTAAACTCCACAGGAGACTGTTTTAAAAAGTCACTTACGATCAACTTAGTCTAAAGTCGCTTTGAGGAAGGGGGCCTGATTACTCTTCAGTTGAATGTGAAACGTAGCTTTGTACAGCAAGCCAACATTAACCCTGTACGTGTATTCCAAGCAGTTGATCTACTCTGTGGTAGTTT
>JAULCD010208515.1:0-10606 GCA_032361085.1 Calliostoma canaliculatum
TTTTGTCAGGGGTTCGTATGATCACAACGTTGTGGGGCACATGCTTGCTCCTTCTTCAGGGGAATTCACCTGAAGAAGGAGCAAGCCAATTCCCTAAAATGTTGGAACGTACGTACAAAGAAGTTGACATCAATAAAATCTTTCATTATGCAATATCTCTTCACAATGTCCCTCAAAGAGTTGGTCAAATCTATGACGTAAATCTATTATCTGTGAAAACATATTAAAATACATGAATCACTGGCGTCATTAATACACACTTATTTGACATTTAATTTTTTTTCAACACATAAGCATTAGTGTATGTTATAGAATAGGTTAAATAAATGTGGATATTTCAAAAATAATTTGATGCTTTTAACTGTTGGCTTTCAACGTCATACAATTTACAAAAACTGTTCTAACGTTTCTAGTAAGTTCAATAAATATAACTCGCCTACACAAAAACATCAGAGTGTTATGCACACACCAATAATATCAGCCTTTTAAATCGTTAGACATCATCAATCAGACTGTGAAAGGTTGGATTGATTCAGCCAATTTCTGTATGCAATACTGATTTACCATGTTCAAAGTTCGATGTATTTTCATTTAAACGCCCAAGCTAAATCTATGGTTATTCACATAAAGATGGATATTCCCCATTGCTATGCTAATCCAATAGCTGGAGCTGTGTATTCAGCAACCATATCTAAAGAAACTGACAATGCTCAGCTGAATAAAGTCTGAGCGTTTGAATCTCAGGGTGCCGTTGCACAAAGTTAAAACCTAAATAAAACAGGGGTTTAAAAATACCACAACTTGTTGAAAATTTTACCGTGGTTGTGGCGGCAAGGTTTACGGCAGAAGGAAAGCCTGCATCACCAATGCGGTTATGTCATGCAGTGAAACCTGCGAGTTTTGGCTGGTACCTGCGAACCAAGAGTGTTACTGTATTACGCAGCATTGCAATTTGTCCTCACTGTGTTGAAATGTTTCCAAAACAAAGAATAGCAAAAATACCTTCACCCCCCGCCACTTGATAAAAACAACTTTCCACAAAATAAAAATGCACTGTTTTCAACATTTTTTAGTATTTTTAAATCTTACCCAATTAAAATGGTTTACAAGGTAAGTAAATTTGTGAAACGACACCCAGCTGGGTTTATTATTACATCGATAACTCACTTAAAACTTCAGACGGTTTTGATGTCAAATTAATAGTCCTTTTCTAAAGAGTATAAAACATCTTCTGAAGATGCCTCCTCTTAGCTTCTGAAGTGGACTTGTGAACGATTTTGTCTGGTTATCGAGCTGCAATACCAGCTTAACAGTCAATATCTTATAAGACATAGCCAAAATGTTTTGTCAATGACTTGTTCACAATACAAGAAGAAGTGAAGCCATTGATAATATTATGGTAACACGCAGACATATGTTATATAACATTTGAGCTGTAGCTGATCAATAACGCTCAATTTGATAGGATCATATGACTTTCTATGAAGTGCTAAGTGCATCAGTGCATCAGTGCATTAGTGCATTAGAAAAACAAACTGCAAAAACGTTCACTATTTAAATAAACCTATTTTAATTGCTATCAGTTCGTTAATCATAATCATGATGGTCATCATCATTTAAAAAGTTGTGTCACAAATGATAACTCTTTTGGAAAGTATTGCTTTGCTTAGAAAATACATACAAATTATGACAAAACGTAGTAAATATTAATATAAAAAAACGTTTAAAATTCTAAAGTATTTATTTGTTAGATGAGGTAACACTTTTTAAATTTCAACCTTATTCAACAATTCGAATTAAAAAACGAATGTTGCTTGCCGCACATAAAAACCCCCACAACAACTTAGAATATTAAACATGAGAAAACTATCATTCATTTAAACAATTGGAAATATGACAACTAATCAGTGTACACATTGAGTCATTGATAGCCTAAAATTATATTTGTATTCAAATTTGTGAACCCCATCCTTTTATTGTCTATTTATAATGTTTATATATTTTATGCAGCTCCGTAGTAAAATGATTCATTTCTCAATAAGCAGCATAGAAACAAATTTATTTCATCAGAATGCCGTTTTACAAAACCATCATAAATATACGATGTCGTAAACCATCTCAAAACGACAAAACGCCAACTGTGTATCTTAAAAGAACTCCAAAGTCTTTTTCTTTAAAAAATACAATTTTAAAAGATTTCCGGCGTTTGTACTCTAAAATATGGTGGCCGAGAAGGGCCATCGCAATATCGCGTTCTATAACCCAAGCGATATGACGATAACGCGATAAGACGACACGACATGGCGATATGGCGATATGGCGATAGGGCGATACGGCGAAACGGCGATACGGCGATAAGGCGACATGGCGATAGCACAGTCGTGTCGTCTTATCGCCGTATCGCCATATCGCCATATCGCTATATCGCCATATCGCGTGGGTTATAGAACGCGATATTGCGATGGCCCCTCTCGGCCATCATACATTTCTCATGAACTGAGCATTAATCTCAATAAACATAATGTAATACAATATGACATGCAGAATTATTGGTCAGTGTGTACTATACTTTTTCATTGTCTTTTGTTTATTAAAAAATGTATGTCTGTGAACTGGTTGTGACTTTCTATAAAACTAGCATATGGTGGATTTAATCTGGAACAGGGAGTTCAACTCTTACTATTTTTTAAACAGATCGTGGTCTCCTGAGTGCTATTGTACCTAGATAACTTTTATAGTGCGCTATTGTGCCATTTAGACAGTGGCCAATACAACTATATATTATAGTGAATAAAATATTCTATCACTTTACGTGGTTGAGTCCCACACGGGACTCAACCAAGCAAAGTTATAGACTATTTATCTTTTCAGACAGTGTACGTGATTCCAATCATAATATATAATTGAACTCTTACAGTGCTAAACAAATCTATTTGAAACAAATTACAACAGATTTGGTTTTTAAAAGCCTTTTTAATATTGAACCTGAAACCTAGTTTCTGTGGTAATTCGTTCGAAAGAGATTATTAAGGAGCTCTTTGAAACAAATTGCCTAGGGTAGATTTTCATCAGCATGAGTTTGTCACAATTTAGATCTAGTTAACCCAAAATCTCTGAGGATTAACTAGTCATACGTAGTCTTAAAATTAGTACAGACGTTTCACTCAGTATCGCAGTGCAAAAAAACAAACGATGAAACTAAAGATGATTTCGCAGCCGTTTTTTCCAAATTTCTAATTAAAAAAATTATATGAGAAAAAACATTAACTTGTATTGGTGAATGAAATGAGTGGGTTAATTTGAAAGTAAGGATAAACTCCTGAATTCTTATAAAGCAGAGAAATCCAATATGAAATAAAGATTTATCCTAAGATTTTGATAAAACAAAATAAACATCTAAAATAGTTTACGAGTGCCACATCAGTCCGACTGAAAACTGGTCCTATTCTAAAAATTATATTATATTCGATCAATCTTAAGTATTTTTTATAGACAGCTCAAAGTAATTTTTTGTATACATGACTAATTAACACAGTTTCCATGATGTGTCATTATTAAAGCCGAGTTTTAAATTGAAACCTATTTTTACAGTTTTGTTGGTAATAAATCACAATTATGAGAAATATGTGCAAAACCAGAAACATTAATTCATCAGTTTCAGGTATTTCCGACTATTATTTTGAAATTGAACGAAACAGCATCATATCAGAAAACAACAATTTTGATCAACGTTTCAAAGAAAGTAGCAAATATATTTAAAGTAAGTGTTAAAATGCGTCTTTTTGTTCATGGTTATTTTAATGGATCTGAGCCCCGTTTCTCAAAGCGATCTAAGTGCTAAAATATTACATTGGCTTACCACTGTCGTAGGCACCGGTTTTAAATCGATCTCTACGCTACGACAGCCATAAGCCTATGATAGGAAACAACTACACGGGACATTGTTTAAAAAATCACTTACGATCATCTTAGCCTAAGATTGCTTCTAGGAACGGGGGCCTGATTTGTACAACCAGACGGCGATGAAGCTAATCAATGCTCTGAAAGTTAATGTTTGATTAAATGACTAAGAAGGGTTTCGGTTGCCACACATCAAAGAACTAATTAACCAAAACCTGCAACCGATTCAACAGAATTACTAAATTTGATGTGTACATATTGACAAGGTAATATGTTTGAACATATTGGGAAGGTGATAGATGTTTACATATTGAAAGAAATGAAAGATATGTACATATTGACCAGTTACTAGATTTGTACTTATTGACCAGTTACTAGATGGGTATGTATTGACCAGTTACTAGATGGGTATTTATTGACCAGTTACTAGATGGGTATTTATTGACCAGTTACTAGATTTGTACATTTTGACAAGTAACTTGATTTGTACATATTAAGAAATTAACGAATGCACTAAGCAGAGATTGTCATTTGTCTTTATGATAATTTGAATCGGTTAAGAGGTAGGAACTAGGGGTGTGTGTTTGATATGTTAATGATATATTGTCTACACATTTAGCAGGTCCCTCATTAAACATTAGAGTAATAAACATAAAATTACTGGTTACGTGTAAACAACTCCTCTTAAATTTGATGTTGAAAACCTACCCTTTGGTAATTTGCTTAAAAAGCCCTACAGGGGCTGGTTTAAACAAATTAACACTAGATTGGTTTTCAGATGATAAGTGGATGAAAACTTATCCTGTGGCGATTTGTTTAAAAGAGCTCCTATAGGAGCTCTTTTAAACACATCCCCACAGGGTCGGATTTCAATAGCTAACTTTGCATCCACTTAATTCTAACATTAAGAGTACAATTGACATGCTATTGCTAATCGTGACCTTGTGAAACCGCAAATGTAAACAGCCTTCAAATGTAAACAGCCTTCAAATGTGCAGTGCAGTGCAGTGCAGTGCTGTGCAGTACAACCAGTGACATTGTAGGTTGAATGCATTTTAAGAATTGCAAAGATAAACGTTTGTGGAGCCCTACATATGACGTCATGTGTTACATTACAATGTAGAACCGTGCGATGTAACCTATCACTTGTTACAGCTGGTTACATTTAATAACTTTCCAGGTTTCATCTGAATTAGAAATACTTAATATCATTCGTACGTACTATTACAAAATACTGTTTTAAATTCCAACCTTTCATAACTGAATTTGTGAACGAAAACTGCAAATACATCATAAAATATATACATGTAATATATACAGTAAAATCTTTACAAATGTTTATAAAAGCTCAAAACAAAATATTATGACATTTCGAAACGTAAAACCTAACTTATTTCTGTTTGAGTAGATAATTTAAATATTATCAATCCTAAAGCAGGTAAAAACCTTTTTGAAATAAACAAATCTTCTAACAAATTTGACAAGATCTGTTACACTTTTACATTCACACCAAGCTTAACGTATGTTCCAGGCATCACGTGTTCTTAAGTATGTTATTATAACATGATTTACTGACAACATTGACAGGTAGATCTATGTATAATTGATAGTTTCCTGACATGGAGCAGAGGTAAGCTGAAACGTATTCGTTATCTTTGGCATCCTGAGACACTTTATGTATATCACAGTGTAAAATATGCATTACACCGAGCGTCTCCAGAGATTTTATGCGTTAGGTGTGTAACTCTTTGGGGGCTAGAGTTACTGATATCATTATGCTAATATGTGAAATGGACTTGCGGTTCTGCAATATTAACATTTATTAAAAATTAACATATGTTTTTTTACTGATTGAGCTCAACACTTAAAGGTACATTAACAGCATCCTGTGTTAATTTATTATAAGTTATTCATAAATTGACTTTGCATTATTAATACGTTTGACATAAAGCTGTTGAAGACTTATCCTGTGTTAATTTGTTAAAAAGAGCTCCTGAAAGGAGCTCTTTTTAACAAATTATCACAGGATAGGTTTTCAACAGCACACTGTGGTCACAGTTTTATATTTACAAAATAGAGAAGTTTTAAAGAGCTCATGCTTTCCAAAAAAAATATGCTTAAGTGAGTTGCTGTAATTACTGTTTTTATAGGCAAATGAATTAAACACAGTTACGTAATACTCAGCGGGTACAGCAAACATATGGCTGATGGGTGTGGTTGTTAGTGTCCAAACCATTGTAAATTGTTATTTGTTTCGAAAAAAGTATCAACTAAGCTCATGGATTTAATTTTGAATTTCAAAATCCTTTATAATTTCTGTACACTTTACACAGACATAATGTGTGGTGTGTATGTGTGTGTGTGTGTATGTGTGTGTGTGTGTTTGTGTGTGTGTGTTTATGTGTGTGTGTGTGTGTGTGTTTGTGTAACGCATGCGTGCTTATGTGTGTATGGACAATTTATTACTTAAACAAGTTTTCTATTTAAATACCACACCCACGAGCCCAGTAAAAGTAGTGGGTGACAGTTATAATGCATTGAATGTAGTCATTACAGAATTTCAGTAAATAGTAATTTCGATTGAACTAAAATAAATATTTACACGGTAATCAATTATGTAAACACTAGGATTGCGTTTCACATAATCCGCGCAAGGTTGTGGGGTCGTCGCCCTCATGATTCAAAAGACACTGGACTCATGCATTTGGTAAAAGATGCCAAAATTACAAATATAAAAAGCTGTGCCATTTACAACGAAAAACTTATTTCCAACAATTTTGGCAACAAAATCTATTGGCAACGTTTATAAATAACTAGTTTTCGTCTTTCATTCTCTCTTTTTCTTTCTGTCTCTGTTCGAAATATGTACGTGTTTCATCACATAATAAACTTTATTATATAAAAAATATTCCATTCATAAATCCAATAGTACTAAAAGGTACCAGTTCACCACCAGACTAATGTATGTGCTAAGTAAGGTGAAGACATATTCAACGGTTTTTATGTTCTGCTGATGAATTTGCACGAACGGAGTCCAATTTAATGGCCCCCTCTCCCATCCTCCAAACCGAGCGGGGGATAAAAATGGTATAATTTTCAAAGCTCCTAGGTTCTGTACTATGAAGCTAAAGCGTCTTAACTTTAAGTTCAAAGATCTTGTAACGAGAGCACTAATTAAAAGAAAAGACATCTTATCTTTAAGAGTGCTTTTTAAGAAATGGGGCCAGCCTTCGAACTTTTTTGAATAAAATAATCTAATTTGAAATTATGTAAAAAAAGTTTCAGAAGCATAGAGTCGTGTTTGAAAAAAATGATAGCATCAATTATGTAAAAAATTTTTATAAAACAAAATAAGATAAACAATACTTATTATATGTTAAAGTAAACCTATTCAAAAAGTTTTATTTTTAAATAATGAATACGTTCCATTATTATAAAAATACCCAGAAAACTATTTGTTTGCAAAGACTTCACATACGAATTCCATTTAATATGTCCATGAATGTATAACTCTAAATAACCTAACAATAACAAAAAGGTCTTAATATAGTTGGTAAAACAATTATTGTTCAACGAATAGTAAAACTACAAAAAAACAATCCTTCATTTTTGATCAGCTTTGACCGCAATTCACTGCACTGTAAAGCGCTTACGTTCTTAATGAGTCCCGTTCCGCAAGTTAAGACGTCTTAACTTTTTCTGTTCCAAGAGCGTTAAGAGAAAAGTTAAGACAGCTTCAGACCAGGCAACACTGACGCAGCGCGCCAATAACGTTACACCCCACAATTGCAGCAACGATAAATTAATTCCCACCCCACACTAACACATCCGTGTTAGTGTGGGGTGGTAATGAATTTACCGTTGTTGCAATTTTTAGACACGGGCTCGCTGCTGGCGAGCTGCGAAAATGTGGCCCGGGCTTTAGCCTCACAAAAGCTTTAACGAAAAAGACCCTGCTCTTTCGCTAACTCTCTTTATATGTTTGTTTCTGAAGTCAGATATATGTCATCAACAATATTAATCTTAGCTGACAGTAGATTTGTAGAATGTTAACCTGATCTCCTGCAAATGCTTTTAAAAGATCTGCATTTTTAGATCAATGAAACATGAAAGGAGCTATCTCACTCTATGTACGACATAGGTACTAATGCACGTATGCACCTGTGTTAAACAAGGCTAATAGCTGAACAACTAGGAATGTTCGGTGCTGCTTTCTGTCCAAACAAGAATGCCTTTATTAATGGAAAAGACGCTCACTTCTTATAAACAGACGTAAACATCTATGTTTATTGTTACTGCAAATATAGAAGAGAAAGCATGAATCACTTTAACACTATGACAAGATAAACATCAGTCGCTGGCTTTGTTATTAGTTGCCGGGATTATGTTTTTCAGAGACAACAGAGGCAGTTATTGGCAAAATGTTTTTTTTATATTTAGTAAATATTATAAGTTCATTGCAGAACTTCTTTTTAAGCAAAGTCTCCGTGGTCGAACGGTTCAGGCATTGGAATGCTTAGTACTGGCGATTTTGTGGTTGGCTCTGCGAGTGTGGGTCGAATCTCGCACGGGATTCAACCACGCAAAGTGACAGAATATTCACTTTTGCAGATAGATATAGTAATCCTGAATATAATATATAGTTATAAATAAAAAAAGTTTGCTGAGTTTGTATTTAAAGTTGTAAACAACCATACATGTAGAAATGAAAGAGAAAAAATAGTTTAAATAAAAATAGAAAATAAAATAGAAATATTCGAGATTTTAATAAAAATAGAAAATAAAATAGAAATATTTGGGATTGGTCAGGATAATTGAAGTTAACCAGTTTGGTTTGGTTTACAGATGCTAAAATCCTTGTACACTTTGCACTTTCCCCCCAAAACAGTTTTTTCTTTGAGAAGTGCACTGTCTACCATCCTGGGTAACTGCAGGGCATTTACGCTCGCTACCAACTATGCTACATGGCCCTGGGACTAATCGGTGGGTTTCTGCCGATTTAAATTACGTGTCGGTAAAAATAGCTGCCCAATGCAATGACACGTCTTTGCTCTCGGGCGGGGCTCAAGGGACGTAACTCTTGCCAACAACAATAGCTTTGTGCGTGATGTGAATTTCAAATTGGAAAAAACGATTCTCATTGGTTGTACAGCGTTTGCTGTGCTAAGCGTTTGATTGGATGATAGCAACGATGACGCAACTTTTAAATCGGCAGAAACCCACCGATTAATCCCAGGGCCATGTAGCATAGTCGGTAGCGAGCGTAATTGCCTTGGCGTCACCCAGGATGGTGTATGATATGAAACTTGCTTGTGTGTGGTAGGACACATTTTGGTGGGTGATGTTGAGCGTGCTGGTGTTAAATGTGAAATATGCTGATTTTCAGGTGTTTGACTTCCCGGATGTGATGATCAACCAGGCCATCCACACAATCGAGTTTTGTCTGGGCTGCATCTCCCACACGGCCTCCTACCTTAGACTGTGGGCACTCAGTCTTGCACATGCTCGTAAGCACCAGCCTTTAAAGTTGTGATACTTGTACACAGAACTATATCGTCATTCTTGTACACAGAAATATATCGTCATACTTGTACACAGAAATGTATTGTCATACTTGTACACAGAAATGTATCGTCATACTTGTACACAGAAATGTATCATCATACTTGTACACAGAAATGTATCGTCATACTTTTGCACAGAAATATATCGTCATACTTTTGCACAGAAATATATTGTCATACTTGTACACAGAAATACATTGTCATACTTGTACACAGAAATACATCTTCATACTCGTACACAAAAATATATCGTCATACTTATACACAGAAATATATCGTCGTCTTACTTGTACACAGAAATACATTGTCATACTTGTACACAAAAATATATCGTCATACTCGTACACAGAAGTATATCGTCATACTTGTACACAGAAATATATTGTCATACTTGTACACAGAAATATATCATCATACTTGTACATTGACATTTATACTGTTTCATGCTTATAAGTATTCAAATTATCCAATGATAAGACCACTTGTAAGACTAATGTTACTAATGAGATCATTTATACGGCGGCTAACTGGACCAATGAGTTTACAAATGTCAAACTTGTTGTTGACCCTGTGTTGCAGAGTTGTCAGAGGTGCTGTGGATAATGGTGTTTAGGATTCCCCTGAAGATTGAAGGAGTGCTGGGCATCGTGATGCTGTTTGTGGTGTTCATGGTGTGGTCGTCCATGACGGTGGCGGTACTGGTGGTAATGGAGGGACTCTCTGCCTTCCTGCACGCACTACGTCTCCACTGGTCAGTTTCTCATTGTATACTTGTCTTTATGGTAATAATAGTTGACCAGGGTCCCGTTTCATGAAAACGTCATAACTTTATGACGTCTTAAACCATGTCACTGGGTTAAAGGATTTGGCCTACAAATGCAAAAAATCATTGTAAACTGTGCACTTTTCACTTAGTGAGGCAGACTTTGCTCCTGCTGTAAAAATAATGTAACTGAAAATTTGTTAAAAATGGCATTAAACCATAACTAACTCTATTTCATAATCGAAATTTCATCCAAAATAAGCTGTTACAAAACTTGTCCTGTAGGAATTTGTTTAAAAGAGCTCCTACAGGAGCTCTTTGAAACAAATTACAACAGGACAGCTATTTAACAGCACCAGGTGGTCCCAGTTTCAAAAAA
>JAULCD010208625.1:0-16478 GCA_032361085.1 Calliostoma canaliculatum
GTAAAAAAAACCTGGGAAATGGTAAATAAAATTTAACAGGGTTTTATTGTTGAAAAAGGTCAAAGTTAATTTCAAAATATCACAGAAGCGGGAATAACAGTGAACAAGTGCCAAAATGATCTGTTTAAAAATGTTGTTTCATTCTTTACCGATCCACCTCTGATTATAAAACTTTCTGGACGTACTCCTAAGTAGTCTTCAGTGACTTACTCTCAATAGTTTTACAAGTTATCACAGTAATATTAATATTAATATTATGTATCTTTTGGTATGGAACCAAATCAACACAATGTATGCTTGGAGCGCTTTCATAACTGTATTACCCTGGCCCCCGTTTCACAAAGACGTCATAAACCATGTCACTAGGTTAATGGATTTGATCCACAAATGCATAAAATCGTTTAAAACTGTGCACTTTCCAAAGATAAACAAGTTTTTCTTTGGAAAGTGCAGTTTCAAACATTTTTTTTGGCATTGGTAGACTAAATACATTAACCCCGTGGCCTGGTTTACGCCTGGTCACCGGATCCATTGTTCACACAGTGTCAGTCGCAACTCTTTTGGGAGTATACAACCCAAGCTGCCTGTTCGCCGCTAAAAAGTTAGCATCCGCATAACATACGTCTTCCATACCAGGTACTATGTTATACTGCTGGGTGAACAGAGGCATTCTTTGAACAAAGCTACATGCTTAGGATGACACCCCAGCCTGTGTCTCAGTGTGGGGCAAATCCGATATACTGTCAAGTATCCAGCAAGCCGAGTGGGTCGCCCATTCGGTAATAATCCATACTTGGCGTTGCTGTACTACAGCTGATTATGATCAATCTATGCTTTAGACCATGTGCATACAAATTGTTTGCTCTGTACAGATATACATCCTGTTATAAAGAATGGTGCACAGAATGGGTAAATTAGCTGATGTGAAATTATGTAATAATGTTTCAACGGCTAAAACAAATGTGATTTGGTTGCAAATAACACTGACTATTTGAAAGTGATGTTATATTTTAGAGTCTTTTGAATAGTATAACTGATACTGTGCACAGTTCCATAATAATTCCTTTTATCTTTGATACTTTAATATACTTAAATGAAGGCAAAATAAATTAATGCTTATAGAACTACAATTAAGATTTTCATAACATTATTGTTTGTAACATTGCGAAAACTATGACAGATAGCTATACTTGTATTTGCTAAAATGTTAAGAACAAACACATCTAAAATAAATAAGACAATAAACGTTAAATTTTCCTTAATTGTTTAGTAAATAATTGGAAATGTAACAATCGCGTAGCTTACAGTGTAGTTATTAAGGATGTGAGTTGATATATCATTACTTTTCATCTGAGGTCGTTTGAGTGCTGCATTTGAAGATATTAGCGCTTGCCGGTTCAAATAACAAATAAACAGTCATTAAACTGTAATTCTGTGGTTGCTTTTATTTTAAAATATTTGCAGGCTTATTTAGCCATTTTTTGTGAGAATTTGTGTTTAATTGCTTGACATAACAGTTCAACCAGTTTCAAACTGAAATGTGGTACTAGAAACACATTACTTCAAAAAGGCAACATGGCAGAATCGATAACCATTGATTACTGAATGTACATTACAACTGGGTTATTACTACTCGGTTTACAAATTGCCACAAATAAATCTGTATAAACGGGAACGCGCCCTGGGACTCCTTGAATCTGGCAGGAAGTGTTGCCGATCCGACCACTCTCGACCTAGACCACTTCCGGTTAATACGTCCTGACAAAATCGATTAATGCGACGGGTGCACATTCGTGATCGTTTCAGAACATCAGCCACAATTGGTAACCATAGAAGAAGGATCCACCCATCGACAGTCATGTGCCGCCTGAGACGATCCTGGTTGAACTGTCGACATCTATACCGTGGCCCCGTACCTCAACCCCGTCACCACCGATTACGTCAGTTCGCACAGCAGAATGAACACCAACCACCATATTTTTAACCGTAGTTTTTTTCGGCGAGTCACGTATTGTGTGGATAGAAGGCAGCGTGTTTACAGACTCCATAGGGAACGTTTCCCAGATTTATTTGGTGGCGGCAGTGTGATGGCTTGAGAGGCTATTAACGCACGTTTCAGGAGTGATCTGATAGTTATCCATGGTACTTTAACTGCACAGCATTATGTGAATGAAGTTCTGAGCCCGTAACCGTTCCTTTGCCACGCCGTCACTCGACATTCAAACATGACAACACCCCTCCACATGGCACCGATGTGACACAAGTATTCATTCAGCAAGCTGAAATACACATGTATATTGTCACTGGTCTATACTTGGCACATGGTGCCGTTTTACAGAACTATGTCCCCAGGTCAGTGGGATCGATTTACAAACGTCAGTAATTGTGAACTGTACACGGTTTACAACGACTTTTGGCATTAGTAAATCAATCTACTCTTGCCCACTCCTTTTGCATTCTCCGTCTGATAAATAACTTAATCAATGTCATTTTTTCCGATAGCGGACACTTGATATGCTCTAAGCCAGAACCGCACAAGAAGAAATTGTCCATTGATTATTTAATTAATTTATTTAATTAATGTCCAACACCATATGACCATTGTGACGTCGACTGTTCCTGAGTGGCCGATCACATATAACGACCCTAAGATAAAACTAATTCGACACACACGCACCCCCCAACCAGTTTCAACAGCATCAGTCACTGCAGCAACAATCCGGGGATTGGAGTTTTGTAGCGCTGTCGTGTATTAAAAATATGAATCTCCCCGCATGCTTGTCACATTGTTTAATAGCCATCCCTTAGAATATCATTTTTTCCATGACCGCTCTCCCTCCATATGTGTATTTTATATCATGACCCTCCCCGCAAGAGCGTCCTATTTTTGGTGACCCTCTCCTTAAGTCCATCAAACCCCCAACCCTCACTCATAACAACCTACTATTAGTGGCTATCTTTGTTCCTAATGCTATGATGATTTGGGTAACGTAATTTTCACTACTTTTTTGTTATGTAGATTATAATAGCACTATTTTCAATGTCTTCACAATAGGAAAGTCTCGTGCAGAGATTTAAAGGCATACAGGCGAAGAAAAAAGGACGAATGTAAATTTGACTTACATAAGAAAAAATAGAGCAAAAGACTACGACACCTACCTATTTTTGTTAGGAAAGATCTACTTAAGATGCGAAAACAGGGCAAGAAAAGTTAACAAGTCGGTAAAAAAAACCTGGGAAATGGTAAATGAAATTTAACAGGGTTTTATTGTTGAAAAGGTCAAAGTTAACTTCAAAATATCACAGAAGCGGGAATAACAGTGAACAAGTGCCACAAAGATCTATTTAAAAATGTTGTTTCATTCTTTACTGATCCACTAACACCTCTGATTATAAAACTTTCTGGATGTACTCCTAAGTAGTCTTCAGGGACTTACTCTCAATAGTTTTACAAGTTATCGCAACAATATTAATATTAATATTATGTATTTTTGGTATGGCACTAAATCCACACATGTGTATGCTTGAAGCGCTTTCATAACTATTACCCTGGTCATCGGATCCAATGTTCACACAGTGTCAGTCGCAACTCTTTTGGGAGTATACAACCCAAGCTGCTTGTTCGCCGCTAAAAAGTTAGCATCAGCATAACATACGTCTTCCATACTAGGTACCCAGTTATACTGCTGGGTGAACAGAGGCATTCTTTGAACAAAGGTACTTGCCTAGGGTGACACCACAACCTGTGTCTCAGTGTGAGGCAAACTCGATATACTGTCAAGAATCCAGCAAGCCGAGTGGGTCACCCATCCCGTAATAATCCATACATGATGTTGCCGAACTACAGCTGATTGTAATCAATCTATGCTTTAGACCATGTGCATACACATTGTTTGTTCTGTACAGATATAAATCTTGTTATAAAAATGGGGCACAGAATGGGTAAATTAGCTCATGTGAAATCATATACTTTTTAACGGCTAAAACAAATATGATTTGGTTTGCAAATAAGACTGACTATTTGAAAGTGACGTTATATTTCAGAGTCTTTTGAATAGTATAACTGATAGTTTCATTTTATATTAATTTTATCTTTGATACTTTAATATACTAGAATGAAGGCAAAATAAATTAATGCTTAGATTGTCATAACATTATTGTTTGTAACATGGCGAAGCTAAAACTATGACAGATAGCTATACTTGTATTTGCTAAAATGTTAAGAACAAACATATCTAAAATAAATAAGACAATAAACGTTAAATTCTCCATAATTGTTTAGTAACAATTTGAAATGTAACAATCACGTAACTTACAGTGTAGTTAGTGAGGATGGGAGTTAATATATCATTACTTTTTATCTAAGGTCGTTTGAGTGCTGCACTTGAAGATATTAGCGTTTGCCAATTTAAATAACAAATAAACGTCGATAAAATGGAACTTTGTGGTTGTTTTTATTGTTTTTAAATAGTCGCAGGCCTATTTAGCGATTTTCTGTGAGAATTTGTGTTTAATTGCTTGACATAACAGTTCAACCAGTTTCAGACTAAAATAAAGTAAGAGAAACACAATACTCCAAAAAGGCAGCATGGCAGAATCGATAACCATTGGTTACTGAATGTACATTACACCGCACGTTCTCACGACGCTGATGCTGACATCCTGGGCCCTGTTTCACAAAGCTACGTAAGTGTTCGACGTCGTCAATGGGTTTGTTGTTTAAATATCAAATATCGTTGTAAACTGTGTACTTTCCAAAGAAAAACAAGTTTTTATTTAAAAAGTGCAGTTTACAAAGATGTTTGGCATTTGTAAGCGCAACCGTTGACCCAGTGATATGGTTTACGACGTTGTAAATTTACGACGACTTCGTGAAACAGCAGTTGGTTTGTAACATAAGAATCATGCGCAGTCGACTGACGAACTACACATAAAGGTTAACGTCTGTGTTCACAACGACGGTATTTCGCTGACAGACTGAAAGCAAGGAAAGCTTATCGTAGCAGACAATAGCCGAGATTAAGGTAAATATGATATTTAACCAAAACTTGTTATCTTAATGATGGTAAAACACATACTAGCATCTGTGACTTTGACCTAAAACAAAGTCTAAAACCGATAGTTGAGGTGAAGCTAAATTATCAAGGCTACTCTGACCATTTTGATCAGTGATCAAACACAACTTATATCACATTTCTAATGCACTACCTACATATATGACTTACAAGACTGGGCAAAAGCTCCGATTTATTGCAAACAGAAATAGATCAACTTGAAGTATGGCATAGTTAAGATACAGAATGTCTGCTTATCTTGATAATGAAAAGCTTTTAATCGTTGATCAAGGTGTTTTGTCAAAGCTCCGATGTATTGCAAACAGATCAACTGGAAGTATGGTATAATTAGAATACCGACTGTCTTCCTCAACAAGTTTTAACAATTATGTATTTTGGTACTATACACTCTGTATTCTAACTGTACCATACTTTGAGTTGGTCTATTTCTGTTAGCAATAGTTTGGAGCTCTTGACCAGGGCCCCGTTTTATGAAGACGTCATAACTTTACGACATCCTGAACCATATGACTGGGTCAACGAATTTGGTCTACAAATGCCCCAAAAATGGTTGTAAACTGTGCACTTTCCAAAGAAACACAAGTTTTTCTTAGGAAAGTGCACAGTTTACAACCAATTTTTTTCCATTTGTAGATTAAATCCATTAACCCAGTCACATTGTTTAGGATGTTGTAAAGTTATGACGTCTTTGTAAAACGCAACCCAGTCTTGTAAATCAAAGAAAGAATAACCAGGTTAGTCTCAATTCCAGATATTATATTTACAATTCCTCGTATTATTTAAATGTTAACCATCAGAGTGCCAAGTTTAACATTTGTTTATTTTGGTCTCTAAATTACAGTTTAATAAGTTGAAAACCTATTTTCAAGGTCGACAGTTGTTAGCCAAAGTTATGTTTCAGCGCTTACGATCAACCATCCTTGATAATCCATGCAATGATATCTCCGTTACTGCATGATACATACCCTGGAAACATTCGCCATGATTCTGTCGCTTTGTCATTGTCACTGTCATTCAATCATATGCTTGGCACAAAAATCCTTGTGCAACCTTTACACAAATTTGGATCGTACTTTTAAATAACATAAAAATATAATAATTCAAAAATATAAAGTCCACGATATGTTTAGATAAAGCTAATTATAACTAATAATTTAAAAAACATAATAATCTGTCGCATTATTAAAGTTCCTGCTTTAAGATGAGCCAAGAACCAAAATGGCGCCTGGTCCGCTCTTTGGTAATTGTTCTGGGCCTTTTACTGCTGCCTAATTCGGAAGCAGGTGAGTGCGACTTCATTATATTCTGGTATTCGAAATATTGTTTGTGCCACAGTGCTTTTATTTCCACATAAAGTATTCTCAATTTTACTTGAAGCACAGTCAAATATCGGGTCTTTGTGTTTGCTACGGGATTTTAGATGCATTTATCAGTATAGCTGTTCTCTCACACCCGAGTGTAGCTATTGCCTATTATTTAACCGAAACTGAAACTAAGGTTAAAAATAGTATGCCACGAGGAGTTACCGATATAGATTTTTTTTAAATTTGGAATAGTAAGTTGTAGACTAGGAAGCAAGAAGGCAAGGGGCCTGGGGCCGGGGGCTGGGGATGGGGAGAGGGGATGGGGAGAGGAGGAGGAGGAAGAGGAGGAGGAGGAGAGGAGGAGGAGGAGGAGGAGAAAGAGGAGGAGAGGAGGGTAGTGTGTTTGCCTGCTGCGTGTTTGGTGGTGGTTTGATTTAGGTAAGTGTGTAGGAGTGTTTCATGATTGCATGTAGTGGTGCTTTTGTGGTGTCTGGGGGTTGTAGGGGCAAGAGTATTGTTGTAATGAGTTGGATTTGGAACATGCGAGAGATTTTAGATTCTGGTAAGATAAGGTGGGTTACTTCTTAGTATAAAGCTATGTGGTACTGTTATGTTTTTTGTTGATGTTTTGTGCTGTTATGAATGAGTTGCAGGGTTATCTGTTTGTTGTGTGTGTATCTGGTGTGGTTTTCGTTTAAAGTTGCAACTTTTGTGACTGTGTTTGCTGAAAAGGTCTTCTACAAATCCTATGCCGATAGGGTATTTTAAGAGAGCGTCTGTTTGGGTTGTTTGGCAGTCAGTTTTAGCGCTGTGTATCCGCTATCTGGTGATTGTATGTCTGGTTGATCACGTTGATGATGAGAGTGAGCAGATTGATGTGTAAAGGGAGAGTTACCGTGTATGGTGTCCATAGGGGTGTCCAGTGTGTGTATGTGTGTAATGCGCGCGCGCGCATGTGTGTGTGTGCGCACATGCACGTTCCGGCGTGCGAGTGTGTTGTGTTTGTGAAAGGGGCTGTAGTTATGGCTGGGGTGGCAGCGGAGCTGGGTGGCTCGGAGGTGGGTCTGGTGTCGGGTTTTGTTTGGTGGGTGGATGTTGTCTGGGTGGAGCTTTTCTAAGGAGTGGACAGCGTTTGGGTCGGTCTACATTGTTCGGGTACGTGGTTTGGCCTTGTTTGTTTTCTGTTTGGGCGAGCTGGTGCCGCAGGTGATTGAAAAAGCAATTTTGCTTTTAATATGGCCATGGGCCATCAGACATGATCACAAGATTGTTGTTTTCACGAACGTGGGCGAGGCGAGGTCTCGGCTGTGACTGAGCTGGGTATGGTGGGTTCCTCAGTTCGCTCGAGCTCTCTATGTTTTTTTACTGTACAGGGCCACGTTACTCGAAGCGAATTTAGGCTAAGTTGATCGTAAGGGCTTAAATATAATATTGGTTTACGACTCTCGTAAAGCAGTAATTGCCAATCGGCACCGGTTGATTTCTATGCCTCGATAGTCGTAAGTCTATTATAAGAAACAACTCCACAGGACATTGTTTCATAAATCACGTACGGTCCTCTTAACCAAACGATGACTTACAGGAACTTGGGCCAGTTCGTGCGGTACAAAAATACTCGTGCAAGCCAAGAAACATTTAAGACCTCGGTATCAGCCAATACATCATCACGATTTCTGACTGTGCATTTACTAATCATAAACAAATGACCAAAGTGATATTAAAATTAGCACTGTGTTTGCTGATAATTTTATTAAAACCCTCAATATACGCGTGATAACATAAACTTCGCTTAGTAAACATTCAGCGGATTTCCATTGGTTTGATTAGATTTTCCACTGAATAGTTTATGTACATTTTTTTAGTGCTTTTAAGTAGAAAAGAATACCAGTCAGTAGGATTGTTCGTCCTACTGTTTGTCGTTGGTCCATTTTATGTACAATTAATGGTTTATGATACAAAAATCTTTGTTACTTCTGTTGCACTTTTAAATTAACATTGACATGTCAGATGTTTTGTATGTGTGGAGTGAATTTGTTAACAAGTTATATACTCCTTTCATTTATTGAATAATAAATGTAAAAATAAAACTACTTAATTAGTAAGGAATATTTTGTGAACTAATTTGCTAGATTTCAAACAATTTAGTTGATAATTTATTCTTTACTATTCTAGCAGTTTTAATAATAGATGTATTATTTATAAAATGAAAGCATTTTCGTTTACATATCATCTCTTACAATTTAAGTAGTTTTATGGATGTACTATTTATAAAACGGGATCAAATTCGTTACAAATTATCCTTTACTATTCAAGTAATATATTTTATGACAAAGTAGACTAATTTAATTTTAGTTGTAGGATAATATAATCAACATAATTTTGTTTGAAGTTTTTTAATTCCTCAATTGATTTTTAGACAATATAGGTCGCTTTATTGAGGTAACAACTGATGGAGCGTTGAAACTGAAAGCTTTGAACGACTATGGAGTTCCAATCACCGGCTATAACCAAGTGCTTTTTCAAGTGAAAGCCTGCGCAGATGCCTACCTGATTTTGTCAACGTTTTCAGAATTTGCAAAGAGGGGAAACTATTTTATGATAATGCTGGGAACGACGAAAACCAAGAAGATGAATGGTATCAAAGACAGCTGCTTTAAATGTTCAAAGTATAATGCTCCTGCCTTTAAAACTACCCTGAACTGTAACGAATTCAAATCCTTTTTTATAACATGGGATGAGCAAGGCTCTGTGAAAGTTGGCGATGGTAATGATCCAAGCAAAACCAGCAACGTTTTTCTGGAATATCAGAGTAAACACGGATTTCCTATCAATTACTTGAAGATCTTTTCACTCAAGTCCGTCGCCAATTGGAAGTTTCGAGTTGGTGAGTAAAAATCAACAACAATAAGTGAAATAAAAACATATAATATTCGGTGTGACTTTTTTAACTTATGAAATATAAGTGAATCTTCACACACTTTAAAATATGCAGATATTATTTTAAAGCACTTTTCTGAAAGTGTAGTAATTATCACACTTTTCTTATACATCCCCCAAAATTTGGTCCCACAGGAAATATCCCATGTGTGAAATCAAGTAACATCTCCTAGAATATATCGTCATATTTGACAGCCCAGAGCAGCACAGAATTGAAATTTGGTTATCATTTACAGAATAGATTTGTTTTGTAATATCATTTTGAATAAATAAATGCAATAGAATTTCACCTTCGTGTTTCCAGATATTACATATATCGACAGGAGTTAATAGAAATTTAAAACTTCAAGGCAAGCCTATATTACATAATATGATTTTGAATAAATGAATGCCGGTATCACCCTCAGCAGTCAATGAAATGAGAGTTCTAGGACACTTTGTACTACACCTATGTGCCACACCCAACCCCAACCCAACCCTGAACTATTATGACATACCACCATTTTTAAGTAACCCAGTAATAGAGCCCACTAGCAGGCCCCATGTCAACACTGGGACAAAAAATTAAGACATACCTCACACCTATGTGTCCCACCCTTACGCCACACCTCTCAACCCACCTCTCAGTCTGATCCACCCCAATTTGTTTTGGTTCAGTGGTGCAAAACATAGCCAATAAGTAATTCTTAAGCCTACTTATTGTTAAAATATGTGGTTAAAATTATTAAATTTTATTAATAATTACAAATATGAAATAATATCTGGAGGTTTTATCTGAAATTCTTTTATCACAACTCCAGTCTTTATATATTCCTATTTATAATTATATGCCCCCAGGCGAGACAGTTGATCTCTTGGCACATACATACATCTGACAAGTAGGGGTAATTAATTATTCGCTTCAACGCACAAACACAGCTGTTTGTATGATGGTTGGTGGTGCTATCGTTAACGCATTGGCCTTTTCTGGATTTAACTTTTTATTTAGCAGTCTGGGCCAAGGGAACGCGCATGCAGAACAAAAACACCACAATAAGGCTGAAGAAGAATTACAAGCCGTGCAAGTCACAAAGACGAAGTCGGCTTATTGATTAGATTAATGAAGGACTACGGAGAGAAAGACATGCCAAAAGTACCTTTCATGACGTCGATGCTGCAATCCGCGAATACAGTTTAGTCATGGAAAAACAGTTACCACCATTCGTAAATAAGGCCAAAGCTGTCTGACTTTTATCACAGAAGTCACAGAAGAACCGAGAAATAATGTTTATTGTTCTTGGTTTAAGCGTGACAGGTCTTGTGCCTTTAAACCATGTCATATGGAACTATAAGTAACTTCTTTCTCACAAATCTTCTTTGTGGACCATCCTGTAAATAGTATAAAATAGGTTCTCCTTCTTTTATAACAGCCCAAGTTATGCTGTACGTTTTAAGAGACCATATTGGGTCTGTTGCTTGATACCTCTGTCCTCCCTCGAGCTCGCCGGGCTGATATAAATATCTTACACTAACATTAGTGGAAAGCTACTTTTAGATTTTTTGTTGTTGCTGCAGGCTCGGCGGATATCGATTTCATTTTTATAGCATTGGCGGGTTTCTTGCCAATCAGTTACTTCGTTATTTAAAGCCGATATATCGGTTGGTAAACATACTACAAACACCATTGATCTGGACTTATCTGTCATTTTCATTCAACTGCATACTGATGACCGAACAGGCGTTCTGCTAGTGTACGATTAAATTTCTCAGCAATGGCTTGATCTCGGTGGGCATCTTTTTAACCACCTCTGACTTTGACGCCATGCTTTACCAGTATTGTGGATACAGACCCCATGAATTTACGTATGGGATGTACTTTAAGTACCTTTGGCCATTGCAGAGGGCTGCGTTCATAAATACGCAGCAGTGCTTTTGCCACCTCTGTTGAATTTTTTTTCATTAATGGCTCAGTTTCTTTGTTCTGGGCACATCTACTACAGTTAAGGCATATTTATATGTTTTACCTCTTACCCTGTCGTGTGGGCGTAATAGAAGATCTGCCTGATGAACATTGTTAGGACCGGGTACATTAAATCTTTGCCTTGGTGTATATTTTGGGGCTGTTATATTAACCAGTCTTTAGCAGTCTCATTCGACACCTTGGTGGCTACGGCGAGCTTTTTGATTGCAGAGACATCTTTCGATTATCCGCGGGGGCTATAGTACACTTTCTCCATTTTTATTACATACAAGTTTATTATTTAATACGTTTATGTCCATAGGCCAGCATGTCTATCCCTTTTTTCGATATCCAATGCTCGGAGTCAAAGGGTGAGAGTGATACCTTATTCAAGTGCTGCCGTAGACAGGATGATGCTCTGACTGCAAGACAACTATACCTTTTTTAAGAGTGCCTCTTTGTACTGTTCTTGCCTAATGCACTTTACAACCTTTTTTCACGCCTTTGGCCTTTTGGATGGTTTTGCCACCTGCCTCGAGGATAGAGTACATCTTAGGGCGCAAACCGATGTGTTCAGCTATTGAACTCCCAGCACACTCATCCTTCCTTTTACTAAGCACTTTTTTGTTTGTCAACTGTTCAGTTGGTGGTCTTTTGGGTAGTCGGACGTATCGTACAGGTCTGCATGCCTGGCCATATCCTCGTACACATCCTCTGTCGGGATCTCCAGGAGCAGACTATCTGTGTCCGTGTAAAGAAGTTCGCAGCAATCTATGTACTGGGATTTCAACTCGTTGTCATAGAAGTCGTACATCAGGCGTTTGGAGAGATCGAAGATGCTTATGTCAACATAAACAGGCTGGTTGAAAACCAGGCGACTCATATGAACGTGGATGGCAGCAAAATCATCATCAAATATGTTGGCTTGGGCAACGACCAATCTTGCTATCAAATGGCGTAGCTTACTTTTTATTTTTTCTGACCAGTTTCACGTCCACTCACTTGCAGAGATTTTCCATGGGAATACCAAAGACTGAATTGTTTATGAGCTTATACAGGTCTTTTTTAAAGTCGCTGGTGGCCTTCTTTCGAAGCTCCATGTTCATACGGATGAAGGCTTCCATCCAAGGGCTTTGATTAAATGCAAGACATAGTGTTCTTTGTTTTGGAGGTTAGGTACCATCTTCTCAATCTCTGTCCCACCGAGGAGATTTTGCTGGTACTTTGACATCCACTCCTTCCGGACCACTAGGTGCTCTGGAGGTAGCGGGTAGGAGTTGCGTGCCTCATGCAGCTCCTCTGGGTACTCCAGATTCGCTTCCATGATATAACCCACTGGGCTGTCTACAGGATGCCCTGCAACGTCGTTACAGTTTTCCACCCACTGAAAGCCGCCTGTTGGTAATAGTTGACTCATGGTCCATCCATACATTGTTGGCGTAGAGGTAGAGAATGTGGCTGTTTGTTTTTTCCGGGTCATAGCCTTTAACCATAGGATTGTTGGCCCGAGAGTGGGGCTTTGAGACCATGGAGATACCTCCACGCAACCTTTTCTTGATGCAAATTACATTCTTGAAAAGTCCTTGACCATTGACCGAAATAACACCCCATACATTAACTTGAGGTGGATGCTTAACAGTGGCCTGTACACAGTTTGGATGGTAGTGTTCTTGAATGAAACGCCAAACTTTAATTCTT
Source organism: Calliostoma canaliculatum (assembly GCA_032361085.1). Taxonomy (NCBI): domain Eukaryota; kingdom Metazoa; phylum Mollusca; class Gastropoda; order Trochida; family Calliostomatidae; genus Calliostoma; species Calliostoma canaliculatum. Next base: position 12,954 of record JAULCD010208625.1, read on the forward strand.
ATGTGATTGCTGAAGCATTTAAACATAGATTCATCCAAGAACATAATCTTTCTTCATTTAGCAGCATAAAATTCCTGACTTTCTTTGCACACAGAAATCGTTTAAAACGTTGCTGTTTCTCCAACAAAGGTTTTCGTGAAGGCACATAACATCTAAGTTTAAATATGTGTAATCTGCGTGAGATGGTCATCTTGCTGATCATTCTATCTAGGAATAGTTTCAGTCGGCTACAAAGTATGTTCACAGTCTTATATCTATGACATGTTTTCTGATGATTCTGTTTTCATGCAATGTCACGCATTTTGGCCTCTCAGACCTCGGTCGATCACGGATTTTGTTAGTTTCTTTGTATTTATTAAACAAGTTGATCATGTCTATTATAGAGACATCTAAGTTATTCTTTTTGGCCAATATTTGCTGAATGACTGACCATTGATTCCCAGAGCCCCTCTAGGCAATAACTTATCACCTTTTAATCAAACTTCAATTTTTGACCTTTTTCATATCAATGCTAAAATATGATTTTGATCCAACTATGAGAAAAGTTTTATCGCGCAAATACCTGCTAATTGAAGATCTTATCTCTTAATATATCTGTGAAAGTCACGAAAAGGTGTTAATTAAATGCAGTTAACCGTTTTTAATTCCTGGTATATGTACTATGAAGCCAAACAAACCAAAATTGTTTTTAACACCTTAACAGATGAAGTACCAAAAGCTTTACATTTGAAAAAGAGTCATACTAATGTATTAAAAAAAGAAATTTTACCTCCTAAACCACTCAAAACCTTGGTAAATTGACACCATGAACAAAGCACTCCATTACGTCGCATTAACTGTAAAATTAGTGGTGATTTTTCTTTCCTCCGATTAAATTGAATATATTTTATTCATACCACAAAATAATTCATGATTTATTTACACCTGAACAGTGGAGGATTCATTTAAATAAGCTGAAATCAAGATCAAGTGTGAAGTGAACAAACTTTTGGGATGCAGCTGTAGTGTGCAGGGTCTAGACCTTATTGCCTTAGGCACATCTTTCGAAAGGTTTCAATGATATCTGCCAGAAGGAGTACATCGGTTCAGTTATATAGATTGTGGCAGTCTCCAAGGGTTGTGCAGTTGATAACCTTCCAGACCTTTTGCGCGTAGGTGTAGTCATCCTTGCTTATGTGCGTGTCTGAAAGTTTGCTGTAGAAGTCATCCTTTCACGGTAGGTTGCTTTCCGCGAATCTTGCCCAGGTATTCATATATTCGTAAGGATATATACCCTTCCACATTAAGAGATCTCGTTTCTGTTTTTGGGTTCATGCTTGCTGGTGATTTTGAAAGCCTCTTGAGGGTTAGCTGCCACCAGCTTGTCGAGGGATGCGAGCAGAAACTGTGCACTGTCAATAAAGCGTAGCTGCCCCAGAGAGAAGGAGATGTACTTTTATGTGTTGTTGGGGATGCAAGATATGCTCCCATCCACCTTGCTAATGGCCTGCATTAAAAGATGAGAGTCACAGCTTCGAAGGTTGTGGAAGACCACGGGAACTAAGGTTGTTTGGGATTCAGTCGTAGCTTCAGGTTGCAGACGTTATGGACTGCTTCTTTGTATTTCCACGTTATGTGGCAGTGGTCACGCACAAAGTCTCTCTTGAGTGGCTTTTCACATATGTGACAGGCCATTGCTGTATTGTAGGCCTGCTTGTCCTCTCATGTCATTCTCATGACCTTTGGATAGGCTAATATCGTCTGGATCTTAAGCTCCTCTTCCTGCAGAGCATGAAGGAAATGATTTACTGCATTAGAACAACCATATTCGACTGGCGGCTCGGTCCACCAATCGCATCGCACCACAATGTAGCAGTAACTTCGGGCCTAGTAGTGTTGCGTTTTTCAGGTTTTGCTTTTTGTGAGATCCAGTTCTGGGCCATTGATCTTCGTAGTAAGAGCCTCAAAGTCTGCGTAAATGATGTAGGGGGTTGGCAACTGCTTCTGATGATTCTGGAAGGCTAGCTTGTTCTTACCCTCTTCTGGCAACTCCACCCGCACAGAGGTTTGTCCTATCCTGAGACACTTTGGCTTATTGGTCTCCAGCAGGTCCTTCCTGATGTAGTCGTGGAGGCAGTGCTCGCAGAAGTACTTCCGCCCGTAATGCTTGCTCTTGTAATGGAGGAGGCGGTTAAGCTCCCTGATGTAAACGTAGTGAGTTATGCCGACCTTTTCAATCAACAGCGCGTTGATCCTGGGCATGTCCTTTTTAGCTGTTTGCCTTCTTATCTTTTACAGCTTTTGAAAGTTCTATGTATGACTCCCCTCTGAATGGCTGGTATCTAGTGATGTTCAGCCAAACGGTTTCCACCCCATCAACAACCCACCCTGATCCCCTCTGAGTCCATTTCTCGAGAGTCTCTTGGATACTGGCGAAAACTTGGTTAAGCGACCCATTGATTTTACTTTTCTGCATAAGGGTCTCCTGTTTATGATCTAGGACAAGGTCTGTGAGCTTATCAGTTCTAACTTTTTCGAGCTTGACCATGAGCGCCAGCTGAAATTTAACACCACCGACTGCTTTTATTTAGTCTTAGAGCTTTTCCACAATTTTAGGGTGCACCTGTTGTGAGGAAAGCTCTTGGGTCTGTGTGTCCTTTGGGTACATTCATCAGCCATTCTTGTAAGTAGTTGCCAATGGCCCATGGAGTCTTATCCTGGGTAACACCAGGGCAATTACTCTACGCTACCACTATGTGATATGTGCCCTTGGGATGTTAGGTGGGTTTCTGCTGATTTAGAAGTTGCGCCATCGTCGTTATCATCCATTAAAACGCTTAGCCCAGCAAACCCTGTCAACCAATGAGAATCATTCTTTCAAATTTGAGATTCACATAACGCTTAAAGACTGCTTGACATGGGCGCAGCTATTGTTGCTTGCAAGAGTTACGTCCCTTGCACCAAGCCCGAGAGCAAAGACGTTTAATTTCATTAGACAGCTATTTTTACCCACACATAATTCAAATCGGCCGAAACCCGCTGAATATTCCCAGAGTTAACATAACGTAGTGATAGCGTAGAGTAATTGCCCTGGCGTTACCCAGGATGATAGAGTCTGTGTGAAGGTTAGTTTTTTTTCTACAAACAGACCTTTTAGGTCATGGTGAGACCGTATGCATGAGGGATTGGGTCGAATTCTTTCTTAATGGCTTCCTTTTTCTTTCCTTTTTTACGTGGTGGTGGGATAGGTCAATATTTTCTAGTCTGTCAGGGTTTTAGCAAACGCTCATTGACTGCCTCGGAAATCGGCTCATCCAGGATGTTCTGAACTACATCGTGGAGGGGCGAATCAGGTATTTCTGCCAGTAACTGCTCTGTATATTCATCCATTGTTATGGGTTTATTATATTCATGCATTAGTCTCAATGGAAAATTCGGTTCATAAGACTGAAAAAAAACAATGGAAATGAAATTAATGGCTTACAACCCAACAAATGCTGGCTGCTTTTTAGCCCTTATCACTCGGTTTCTTAGTTCGTTCATAAC
>JAULCD010208626.1:0-10605 GCA_032361085.1 Calliostoma canaliculatum
TCGTGGGGTCTGGTTCAACCTCATTAAAACCAGTCCTACTGCCCCGGTGCACTTTCTAGACTCTGCATGTACATACAGAGCGGAGAAAGCGCAACCCCGTTGCACTTTCTCCACTCTGCATGTACATGCAGAGCGGAGAAAGCGCAACGGGGCAGTATGACTGGTTTTAATGAGGTTGGGTCTGGTTTTGATAAGATTGTTTAGAGGAGCGTAACGTGACAAAAGGTCTGATTTTAATAAGATTGTATATATGCCTATACGGCTTGTTTTGAGCCTGTATTCAGCATGTAAAGATTAATCTACAAGGACCGCGAGTGAGTTTAAAAAATTATAGTTATCAAGTGACGTAGCCGACAATCGTTTGCGTAAAATACCCGCAATGTTTCGTTGTAAAGCCACACTTTTGTTATTCGATGCTTTACGGAATATTTTGACAGCAATATTACTGCAACAACTGCTGAATTTCGTATTTATTGTAATGCATTGATGCTAAATTCGTACCGGCAAGACGATTTCTGAAGGTAGATTTAGACACCGAGGGAGTAGCAGATGAGAAAATAGAGACTGACAGAAAGAAAAGCTACAGCAAAAGATCCCCATTTTAGACGGCCTGTACGTCAAGCATGGGATTACTGGGGTCCTATTCTTTCCAGTGCCCAAGGACATTCCCCGGAAACCTCACGGGGTTGCATATATAAAAAGAAATTCCCCTAAGTGTCTTATGATATCAAGTATATCAACACGAGTTGACAAAAGTTTAAAATCTAAGGCTTGCCTAGAAATTTTAAACTTTTATCAATGTGTGTTGGTGTTGATATCAGTAGACACGAGGGTGCACGATTATATTTATCATTCAAAATAAATCTATTACATACATCAATTAATGTTTACTGACATGTTTCTGTTCTGCTGTGGGTTAGAACAATGCTGCCGCATGCCCATTGTGACATCACAATGATAGGACAGTTGGTTTGATGTCATGCAGGAGATATCGCTACAATGTAATGACGTCATTTGTGGTAATAACCCCCAGGAGATATTATTTGTTCTCACACGTAATATCTTCCGTGCAGGAGCCAGTTTTAGATAATAAAAAAACTGCATTGTTATTACGATTTAAAAAAATCATATATGGTTTACTTTTTTTTTAAAACCCAACAAGTTAGATCTAAATTTCGTTTTAAAACATCAGTTAAACTAACTATTCATGACGTGTAAAAAAATTGGATATATGTACCAAAAATATGTTTTATCAATGTAAAATCCTTTATTTGTTGTGTGTATGATTACGCTATCAGCAAAATGTATTATTCTATCACTTTGCGTGGTTGAGACCCGTGCTGGATTCGAACCCACACTCTCACGGGACTCAACCATGCAAAGTGATAGAATATTCACTATATTTCAGATTGTGTAATCCTAAATATATATATAAAAAATTGTTTTTGTCCTATCTAAAAGGCATAAAAATTCGTAAAACTCTTTTTTCTAAATCATTACCAACTTTAATATTTTTTCCGCTATAAATTGTAATTGTGTAATTATTAGAGTCAATGTTTCAGGCAAATTTGATTTGTATTAAAATGTCACTGTGCGGCTTAGTGTGTTTGGTCATATTGCATCACACTTTGTTTACACCAGGATTTAAGAAGACACGTCAAACAGGGAAACAGCTGTGACACGCGGATGTGCAGATATCACGGCCACATAAACACATTTTTTAACGATCAATTTAAATCTGTTGTTACAGTACATCTATAGCAGTCCTTGAGGTTCTCGTATGTTCTAATTTGATACAGCGTGTTTCTCCCTGAAGTAAATATACACATGGAACTTAATCAAGCACCACTAATTTTTGTGTGTGATACTGGGTGCCTTTTCACAAAGACGTCGTAACTTTACGACGTCATAAACTATGTCACCGGATAGGTGGGTCAACAAATGCCAAAAAATCTTTGCCAACTATGCATTTTCCAAAGAAAAACTTGGTTTTCTTTGGAAAATGCACAGTCGACAACGATTTTTGGCATTTGTAAGCCAATATACATCGGACCAGTGTCTTGGTTTAGGACGTCATAAATTTACGACGCCTTTGTGAAGCGGCCCTCTGAAGTACATAATGATAAAGATCACATAATTATATTCGAACTGTATTCCCTCTCAACAATGTTTAGGTTTGCTGTTAAAACAATCGCGTAAACACACCCTAACATGCACGCGAAAAACACACCTCACAAGTATATAAAAAAGCACTATTAACTTGTTGCTGAAAGCTTTATAAAAAATGGAAATTTCTCTTTGAAGCAAACAGATGGCAAACTATTGGTATGCATAACACCGGAATGTCCTGCAGGCCCATTGGACAACAACTAAACATTCGACACATTGTGATCAGCCACCTTGTTCAGAAACACCGCCAAACCAACCATGTGAAGGACCGACCACGACCAGGCCAGCCACGGAAAACGTCTCTAGTTGAAGACCGTGACCTATAGCACGCCTTGTTCGACGCCAACTAGTCACGTTCTTAAACACCTATAGCTACCCAACAGACGTGTGAGCAACATAACTGTGAGAAACCGATTAAAGTCACTGGGAATGGCCAAAAGAGGGCCAGAAGAGGGATCAAGAGGCCAGCCTTGACTAACCTCCATAAAAGAGCCCGTTTAGAGTGGTGTGTAGCCCGACTTCACTGGAATCTTGCGTCATGGAGGAAGTGCACTGGTCGGATGAGAGTCGTTTTTAGTACACGTCGCAGACGGACGCCAGCGTGTTTGGAGAGCGAAAAACACAGCATACTAGTATGCCGCAAAGAACTTCCAAGCATCAGTCCCATTCGGTGGAGCGTCGGTAATGGTCTGGGGTTGCATCTCTCTCATGACTGTAAGCTTGATTTGGTTACTGCAAATAAAAATCTGAACGGTAATCGTTACATCCGGGAGATTCTACAGTCTGTTCTTGTGCCACATTTTGACAATCATCCATTGGCTACTCGTCCTGTGTTCATGGATGATAACGCTCGACCTCATCGTTCTCGACTTGTGATGACTTTTCTTCAAAACGGCGCGATAACCAAACTTCCATGGCCTGTCATGAGCCTCGATCTCAACCCAGTGGAACACGTTTGGGACATCATTGGACGCCAAGTGCAAGCCCTGAACATACTTAGTTCAGACCTGGCCGGGTTGGAAGCTGTTATACACCGTTAGTGGCGCAGTTGCCTCTGGAGCGAATCAGGAGACTCACCACAAGCGTGAAGAGGAGGGTTGAAACAGTCATCCGGGCACGTGGTTGATACACCTGTTATTGACAGTGTGTTTGATACATGTTAACTTAAAATGTCAAAAACATTGTCACCTTGTAAATAATCATTGTCACCACTTTGGAACTCTGTAGATTAATAGCTGTAAAGGGGTAGTTTTGTTTAATGTAAAATCAGTGTTAACGTTCATATGCCAATTTAAGGAGTAAACTGTTGCACAGCCAAATGGATGCACTCTCAGAAAATAATAGCATTTCTGCTATAAATTTAGCAATGTATTTATTAATGCGGGCATTATCACACCAATCTAAAAAAATCGGGTGGTGCTTGATTACGTTTCATGTATATATAACATATGTACGGTTTACATTACAAGCAAAGTTTACTTGGTCTTTAGTTAAATTTAGGGGTAATGTCCCATATCATGTTTGGTAACTTTGTATATGTTTACATTACGGTGATAATTAATAATAAATAAATAATATTTTTGATGACAAGTTATAGTAAGCAAACGCACTATACTTTAACAATAAATACTGTACACTGAACTGCTGTTTCTGAACCTTCCGTGCATGAGGCACGCAGTTTCACAGATGTAAATTTATGTTTAACTGAGACAGGCTATCATAAACCTCCTCCATATTTTGCCTGTTTTCGACACCTCGTTCCAGATGATCTTGGAAACAATAAGTCATTGTATCTGTCTTTAACAGCATAAAGTAGTACAACTTTAATAAACATATGCTTAGTTTTATCAAAACGTTTTTTGTAAAAGTGAATACAATTATGGTGTTCACGTAAAATTAATGTTAAGGGATCCAAACGTTGTCAAGCAATTATAATTTTATTTTCTGAAAGGCGTAGTTTTGTATTTGTGACGTGCGGGTCGTTAACTTTAATTTCACATAAGCATGTTTTCACTCTTGACAGACACACTGGTTATGACTGCCATTTTATATTTGTGTTCACGTCAATGTCGTCCTTGTTAAACGAGCAATCAGCCAAATAGTTTGGATTGCTAAATTCCTATTGATTTGCATTGTAAAAACATAAATCACGCTCTCCAACAATACTGTTATTTTCAAATATAGAAAATAAATATTTGACAAGCAAACTTAACCTTCAATGTTGAAATGAAAAACACAGAATTTAAAAATTGTAAAAATTGATATTGATATTTTCTTTCACTGTTACTGCGTTTGACTGCCGAACCAGTTTAAAATATACAAACATAACAACCAAACAACAATTTATTGTGCATCGTGGAGGACAAAATCCTAAACAGTTTTGTACATGCTTTTGTATGTGTTTGTTATTTTTATAAGGTATTTAATGTTATTCACGTGTCACATACTGTTTGTAATGACAAGTATCCAAAGATCCAAAATCTCCAAAGAATGTGAAGATACTAGTAGGTGTACACTGAAAAAGTCAACTGGAAAGAGTAAATCATTTTCATCTGTTCTACGCCAGACTTGCAATTGATTGGTCATTAGTTCAATGTTACACAAGCAAACTGTATGTAAAATATTGAGTGGATTTCCATCAGTTTGATGATATTTCCTTTGGAAATCTTATCAAACCAATGGAAATCCGCTGAATAATTTTCATACATTTTTCTCAGTGTTAATACGTATAGTTATTGCTGGTCTTAAAAACATAACCATACACAATGCAATCTATAGGGGAAGAAAACACATTAAATTGTTCTGTCAAAGTTGAGATATTTATGACACACATTCAAAGTGTTATGAAATTATGAAGGAGTGTTAAGGTATTTCTACAAATATGTTTTTGTGTGAGTTTTAGGTGGATTGTTTTAACCTTGTTTTACTGAGTATTCTCGTACGTTAATAAAACAAATTACTGTTAATTAGTTACATTGTTTCAATACACTAATATTATTGTATCTTATGTAAACGAAATATCTCAAACCACAAAACCTATGATCATTCTGACATTTCATGTTATCCTGGCATAGCCACCATCATACTATCCAGTCTTGCAAACAACTTTGGACTTCGAATCGAATGTGATACTTGTCACAATAGGTTACTAAAATCCTACAGTGTATGGTAATGCGATAAAGAGCAGGGTCATCATAATCCTGATTGGTCTCAACTGTTTATTCATCCCTAGACGTTTGCTGTCTCGTGTTATAGGGTCCATATATCTATTAGAAAGATATTTACAAAGATTAAAACAGTTGACATTATAAAAATGTGTGCTATGTTTGAAGCTAGTTGGGCGTTTCAACTGTTGTATTACATATTACGTTTATCACACACGTCCCTATAACTGTGATGTAATGTGCCCTGATAACTTAACCCTTACCGCATAGTTTTTAAGAAGTTATCCTGAGTGGTATGCCCCGGAATTGTTCAGGGATTTGACAAATGTCATCATTTGATGTCAGTCGATAGACTTGCCAGCTCATTAGTTTTATGCGGTTGACATCATCATGGAAATGACACTTTTCCATGTTAGCGTCTATGGCAATACAATGCTCCATGTCTGGTGTTCTTGTATTATGAAAGGTTTAATCTTTAATAACCTGTTTCCTTTTGCGCAAGTCTCCTTCGCCATATTCTCTCAATTCGTATGTGTGTTGTGGTAAGTAAAAGACGGAAGCGAGTTAATATTCACACCGAGGTTTGGGGATGAAGGTTGAAGGGACAGGTTCATAGGTAATACATTGCAAACGTGTGTAATTCATGATAAAATAATGCTATTTTTGATGTTTAAAAAAGAAACGTTAATTTTGAAGTTGTTTACTAGAAAGTAGTAATATTCGAGCCCTAAACAAACACGTTCATACCGTGAAAATACACTGCTGGTTTGTACAGAAGCGTAGTGCCACGAAAATGTAGTTGTTTCACCTTCTTCAGCGCCCCGTTCCTCAAAACAATTTTAGGCTAAGTAGATCGTATAAAAACATTTAAACAATGTCCTGTGGGGGTGTTTCGTAACATAGGCTTACGACTGTTGTAGCGCAGAGATCGCTTTGGAACCGGTGCCGAATGCTACGCTACGGTAGTCGTAAGCCAACGTTATAGTTTAGCACTTTCGATCAACTTGGCCCGAAATTGCTTTGAGGAAAGGAGCCCAGAAACTCGCCCCTGCACAACAGATACTAACGTATGAGAATCTGAGTCCTACGTTGAGATGCTATTTATTGTCTTCCTGGTACTGATACGCTTCCTAAAGTTTGCATTTTACTTTGTTTTTACTTAAAACATTTTTTATATAAGGATGGAAAAGCAAATTAGTTGCACTTTAAGCAAAGTTTTGATTTTATCAAACGGGGTGTTGTACAAAGAAAACTAGATTGTTATATATAGGGGACATTGGCTTTTGTTTGACGATTATAATATTTAAAAATAAATTAAAATGGTCAACTTGCAGATTGCACAAAGTCCCATTAAAATCATTGGGGCATAAGTACAGGACTACACCTGTTCAAACAAGACATTTTTATTTCATATAACATACCATCACAAATTGTCAGATTATGTACAGGGAAACTCACAGAAAGAAGGGTTTGCTACTTGTTAGGAGACATCCCTGCAAACAGACCCACTGGAAAAATGTATAGAAATTATTCAGCGGATTTCAAGTATAAACTGGGCGAAGCTGCCAAGCAGCGAAATGGCAGATATCAGTCACCGTACACTTACCCAAGAAACACAGTGCACATACATATGTGCGTTTCAACCCCGGTATAAACATGAATGGTATCCATGAGACTTAAAAAGAAATAATATTAATACCTTCTGTCTCATCTCGCCTCAGTATAAATGAAAGTAAAACATGTAAATTTGTAGTCCTCTACATCCAACTGAGGTCAATGAGAGAAGATGATGTTTGAAAGACCGTTTTTGCTAAATTTGGCGTATTTGTTACAAAGCAGTCATCAACCCGTCCGATAACATTACAACATTCCTTGTATGAAGACGTCATAACATGTTACCCATTTAAGTTTCCCTTTTGAACACTAACAATAAAACCTTTATGTTGTTTTACATTACCTGCCTTTTGTCTCAATTTGTCGTATGTTGTATGAAAGAACTTATTGGCCAAAATGAATACACTGCACACAAACAACAAATGTAGAGTTTGATAAAACATTAAGAATTGTGAGTTTATCTGAGTTATTTATTGTCCCTGCGTCCGGTGAGTATTTTACCTGATGAAAGAGTAAGGAATAGCCCAAAGACGGCGTGTTTACAATTCAAGAAGTTGCGATCCAGAATAGTTCATTTTTAAACTAAGAATTGGACTTCTACAGAAAACAAAAGAGGATAAAGTTGTGGTATCTATCATAGTACACACATTTAATACAGCGATATACTATAACTTATTAACAAACACGTTTTTAATTTATTATATTTATGCACATCGTTAAATAGTTTAAAAAATTATAAACCTGACCCCCGTTTCACAAAGACGTCATAACTTTACGGCGTCGTAAATCATGTCCGTGGGTTAGTGAATTTGGCTTACAAATGCAGGTTTTCTTTGGAAAATGCACAGTTTACAACGATTTTTTCGCATTTGTTGACCACATCCATGAACACAATGACATGGGTTACGACGTCGTAAAGTTGTTTTGTAAAACAAGGCCCTGAATAGCTTTAAAAACATTATATGTTTTGACTGAATTGAACAACGTTTAACAGATGGAAATAAACACACTTTGTTCCTAGGCTTATAAGAATCGTTTCTAATTATTAAATACCTTGTAAACTGCGTATATCTTAAAACGAACCTAATGTGGACGTGTTTTTAATAAAAAAAACATATGGATATACTATTTACAAGTTGATTTTATATATTACAATAAACATGTAAATAAAAAGCAAAATTATTTAAATCTACATAACACTGTGTATACCATTCTACATATCTGAATAATTAAAAAAACCTGCTGTAATTTACCACTTGCCAAGAACATGATGATGGTTTTCTTCTGTTTCTTCCAAAGTTGTTTCTGAAAAAGGGTAAATTTAAAACTAACAACGTATAAGCAAAACTAACCATGTTATCTTTTAACAAAGGTTTAATACATTCCGTATTTGTGTTATTAAATGGCGTACAGTGATGAGTTCAGGCATACTAGAAGGTCTTCTCCTGCACAAACGCATTTTGCAATAATGCCCGCTGTCTGATATTCTAATTTTTACCACCGGGATCAAGGCCATACAGCTTACCCTACAATACATAAATCGAATTGTACACAGTACTCTTCCTTAATTCAGACTTTAAATCTCTTTTCCACAATCGTCCATAATGACGTCTGTTTGCCCTTCGAAATCAACATCGCCTTCACAATTAATTAATCTCAGTGTTAAGATGATCGAAAGCGAATTTTATAAAAAAAGCAAAACAATGTCCTGTGAACTTGTTTTTTTATCAATATTTACGACTGTCGTAGCGCAGAAAATCGATTTAGAAACGGCACCGATTCCAACGCAATTTCTGTGCTCTGACCGTCGCCAGCCAATGTTATATTTTAGCACTAACGACCAACTTAGCCTAAGATCGCTTTCAGCACCTTTGTGTCAAGTCGTCTTAGTGTTAAAAGTCATTTGTAGTAAGTTGTCTTTGGATTACAAGTGTTTGTGTTAAGACGCCCTGGTATTATCAGTGCTTTGCGTTAAGTCATCTTAAGCTTGGCTAACAGATGCTTAATGACGAGGGATTCATTTCTCCTGGTTGATGAGACAGTCAACTAATGTTTGTTAACGGCCCCGATGTCGGATAGTAAAAACCTACCCCGGAGGTCGAACATGTAAAACATGTAATAAAAAGGCACTCGTTAATTACTAGTTACTTTTACAAACATATTAACCATCAGCTGTTTGCTGCCTTTTGTTATTAATTAAAAGTGAGTAGGTTATTGTTTAGCGCCAATTCAGAATTACAGCCATTAGCGGCGAGTTATTGATTACTAAGATATGCATATAAAATAGATCCTTTCACAAAGCTACTATAAGCTGAGTATTTTGTCAAGTCCATATTTGTTTATGACCATTGATCTCTTTCTCTACTGACATTGCACCAATCACCTAAAAGGAGCTAGGGACACAACAAGCTAGGGACCCCGTTACTCAAAACGATCTAAGTTGATCGTAAGTGCTAAAATATAACGTTGGCTCAGGACTGTCATAGCGCAGAGATCGCTTTAGAACCGGTGCCATTCGGCTATGACAGGCGTGAACCTATGATAAGAAACAACTTAAGGAGACATTGTTTTAAAAAAATCTCTTACGATCAACTTAGCCTACGATCGCTTTGAGAAACGGGTAACTGTTCACACGTTCTCGAAAGGTAAAGCTGTCTTCATATTAACCTCGACTTAAAGCATTATGTTAAGCGTCACGGTTGTTTTATGGAACAAGAAACATGATGTTATTTGCGGGGAGATTGACGCTAATTAACGGCTAAATAATTGACGCTATTAGAGGCTTTGTATTCATTATTGATGTTGTTTGTTTGTTGTTTCTGTTGTACATGTTTCTATTTCTTTCATTTTCGTCATTCCCCTGAACCTGTGGTTTGTTTCCGATGTGGTCTTGCTGTCGTGTAAATCAAATTATCTCACAGATTACGTTAATTAAATTACACAGCATCAAACATTGACTTCCAGAAAATATTCTATAATATTAAGTCAGTTTGTTCTGTTTTCTTTCATGTAAAATAAATTAATGCGGTTGCATGGACTCGGTATCTGTGAAGACTATAGCACTGTGGGCTGGTTATGAGAACGCTTTGACGTGCTAATGTCATTTTATCAGTTCAATGTCATTTGAAAAATTGCAAATTGAATTTGAGCACCAGTCAAAAAATGATTTAACTTAAAATAGTTAATTGAATTGACTTGTTCTGTAACTAGTTTAGTCTAGATGAGATAAAACAATCTCTTCTTCCCGACCATTCTTAATTCTGACCACTAAAGGCCACAAAGAGCGTTACAATTAGTGGTAATGTCCTAATTGTTGAATCACGGACAGGGGCACGTAACGCGAAGCAGTCGTTATACAGTCTTTAGTTAAGGACAGTCGTTGAGCATACGTTATTTTAACGTCGTGTAACTCGTCGAGTTCCTTTAAGTTAGGACAGTCGTTAAAGCGCGATTTAGCGACTGTGTTTAAGGTGTACCCTTGACCAACCTTTAAGCAGTTGTTAACCGTTCATTAGTCATAAAAGGCTATCAACATAGCGGTGTATATCTTTTTCTATCCGTCTATTTCCAGTTACACTTTTTAAACAAACATCTAATGGTTGCTAAGGACTGATTACCGAATGCTTTGTGATACACTACTTAAATTTGTTAGCGACGC
>JAULCD010208737.1:0-10604 GCA_032361085.1 Calliostoma canaliculatum
CTCTCTCTCTCTCTCTCCCTCCCTGTTAAGTTCAAGCTGAACAATACGTGTACTCATCAATTTAGTTTAATAATATCGTCCTTTTATACTATAGCTATAAAAACTATAACCTACATTTTATTTTTTAAAGTGGATGTTTGGTGTCCATATACCTACATCAGTACATAACTTGAAACATAGTGGCTTATTTAAAGTGCCCTATTAACTGCCGTTTCTGTACAATCATAAACAATATTCAGGGGACCTAACGAGAGGACGCAGATGTTTCTGTATAGTTTATGGTCTATACCAGCTCATCGAGATATACGACTGCTTTGTTGTATAAATGTCAAGAACAAAACCTGACTTATAACGATCCAATTAAACTCATTTTTCAGCGGTATAGCAGAGCACTTTCTTGCACTTTATAAATTAACAACTAAAATGCCAAATTTCCGAGCTGCCGCGTGCTGTTGAAAATCTACCCCGTGTTAATTTATTTAAAGTAAATTACCACGGGTTAGGCTTTCAGCAGCATTTTTAGATTGACAAATGTACATTGAAACGGACAAATATTGGACTTGGCACAGAAATAAACTGTCTTATTAACGTGTTCTACATTTAAGGTTTACTTAACTTAAGCTTTATGTGATTTAACAGTCAAATTCATATTGTGGAAATAGAAACTATATCATTTTAGTACTGTACTAGCAATCTATTCACATTTAATATTTGATCAACTAACACCTTTAGTACTTTATTTGCAACATAAGAGTAAATTGTATTGTTATTTGATTCTAACTTAGACTTTTATTTCGCAACTAAATATATAGAAATCATTTTACACATACAAAATTTAAATGTGAAAAAGAATATGATTTAATATATAATATTTGAGCTTCCTATATTCTTACTATCAATTCTACTTTTGATGATTACAACTAAAATCATACCTACCGGTTTACCAAACTCGTGTGGCTATAACTGTTTAAAACCTATGTAAATGTACGACTCCACTGTGAACAATTGAAATGTAAACCTTAACCCCGCGAGTGCCAACTGGATTTTAGCAGGATTTAAACCTGTAACTACCTTGTGCTGTCGAAAACCTAAACTGTGGTAATATGTTTGAAAGAGCTCCAATATGGGTTCTTTTAAACAAATTACCACAGCCTATATACATCGGAATTTGGACATTGAAATAAACAAATATTGGGTCTCCGTAACTAAAAATTAGTTCGGAAAGTGACAGTTAAAACGAATTAGTTCAGGGCCCCGTTACTCAAAGTGATCTTAGTTTAAATTTATATGCTAAAATATAAAATTAGCTTACGACTGTCGTCAAGCAGAGATCGCTTTGGAACCGGTGCCATCGGCACCGGTTCCTAATCGATCTCTGCGCTACAACAGTCGTAAGCCTATAAAAAGAAACAACTCCACATGACATTGCTTTTAAAATCACTTACGATCAACTTAGCTTAAGATCAATTGAGGAACGGGGCTCTGTTCTGTTCTATCCTCCGATTCGAACACCTCTAACTAACTAAGCCCCAAGTGGATACACAAAATAATAAGAAGCGTAAAAAAGGATTAATGCTTATGTTTATTTTATTTATATTGTTCAAAATTAACATCGCCGTTAATGGCTGTAATATTGCCCAAACGGCGTAAAACAATAACTCACTCAAAATTAACACATCTCTTTATAACAAATATGAAGATTTACACAACTGAATTGACTGCATTAGGAACTCACACGTGGGTGTCTTCTTCTTTTGCCTACAGTGTACTTTGCCTACAGTGCACTTTGCCTACAGTGTTATCAAAACAACTTCACGGTTCAGTGCACACACCAGCAAAACCATCATCTGAACGTAGTTTCACCTTAAGTATTGTTCACAACGCTTCGTCTTTGTCGAAGTCTCCGTAACCAAATAGTTAAGGCGTTGAGGTGCTCAGTGCTGGCGATTTGGTTAATGACTCTGAGGATGTGGGTTCGAATCCGCACGGGACTCGACCACGTAAAGTGATATAATATTCACTTTTTCAGATAGTGTAATCGTGAATATAAGATATAGTTGTGACCCTTGTCATGTAAAAAAATCTATCCTGTGATCATTTGTTTAAAAGAGCTCCTTTCAGGAGCTCTTTTTAACAAGTTATCACAGGATAGATTTTCAACAGCGCACGATGGTAACTGTTTTAGGTCTTACTTGACACAATTCAACACTTAAATGTTAATACGACGAGTATATGAAAACATAACGTGGTTGTATTGTAGCATTGTGTTTGTCATTTCCTCCACATAGGTTAACAGTAGACAGCTCCAGGATGTTCTGTGTATATAGAGACTACTCGGACTGACAATCACCATGACCACCCGACGGGCAATATGTGGTTTAAACATATACATTGTTTCACAACCTAAAATTATTAATTTCAATTATTAATTTCAATGAAAACAATTTTACAGTTTAATAATGGTCATACAGTAACTACCTAGTTTGACTAAACAGCACGATAAATATTCACTGACGCTCGTAAATTGCTTGCAGGTGAAGTGTTTTAAATCTAATTTAATTAATTTATGTAAAACATTTTAAATAAGTAAATGTGTGCTTTTGTTGAAAAATATACTGAACAATTTTTAAGCTGCATCTATGGTTCTGTTTCTTTGAATGCTTTGAATGTGGATCATGCTATTTTGTTGAACGAAACTAAATAAACAGTGTTTGGAGAGAATAACAGACATGTGCTAAATCAGTAACAAGGCAATGATGCTTTTACTTTTGACTTGTTTGAAAACATCAGCTTATAAGTTTGGCTTAGTAAGTAATGCCGGTTATATTTCCTTTTGACTTTTATGACAAGCTAAATAATTATGAAACCTTTTGTTCGTTGACAGATCAACAAAGATATTTTACGGCCGCTTCTTTAAGCACAGTGCGCCAAATTACAGGTGATGGCGACTGAATGGACATTTTAATTAATCAATGACAGTAATGGTTGTAAACTAAAAATGATAAAACCATAACACTTCACATATCCATCTTAGTTGATTTGTTAAAGAAAATGATTAAATTTAAAAACGTTAATTTAATTTCAGTTTGACTTGAAACTGACCATCTTGCGCTGATGGAAACCTGTTTTTTTATGCTACTTTGTTTAAACAAAGAACTACAGCGTTGGAGTTTAACCCTTAGAGTGCCAAGCTCAAAATTTGTCTGTTTAAGTTTTTAAATTTTCGTTAAAAAAATGTTGATAACCTACTCTGTGATAATTTGTTTAAAAGAGCTCCGATAGGAGCTCTTTTAAACAAAGTATAACAGGATTGGTTTTCAACAACACAGGCAATCACAGTCCCACTATCAGTTTACAATTTTTTAAATTTTTTTTGGTTTACAATGCTCAGGGTTAAGGACGTATTATTTTTACACCTCGCTTTCTGATCATTTCAACAACAGGACACTTAGCACTTTAAGTTTGTGCGACGAATTAAAATTAATATATTTTGAGGTTTTCGTCAACAATCCATTAAAAAAGATCTGTAATTTATTTATTCAAACTTTGCAATACTCTTTATTTTTTTTATTTTTTTTTATGACAACAATGCTTTTGATTTATACATATTCTGCCATTCAAATATTGCGTTTAGAACATGCATATTTCGCTGTTGGACGAGAGCTTGACATCTAAACAGATAGTGAAACAGATATCTTCAGCAGCAGGCGAGTCACACGGTTTACACAGCTTCTGAGAAGTTTTAAAAGCGGTGATCAAATCAGGTAAGTTCTAAACGTGCGAATAGGATTGTATAATGTTTTGGTGAGATAGGACATTTTTTCAAAAATAGAATGTCTTTAAATACGTTATAGTACAAACCCTTAGGACTCTTGGTGATTAAGCTGTGCAAGTTTTGTAGAAAGTGATCTTTACATATTTCCCCAATTCTTAAAGTTCACAAGGTAAGACATAATTTACGGTTTTACACTTCAGTAAGTCTACAGTTATTTAGAATTACTTTAACAAAACAAATCCATGACCGGTTTTGGGAATAGTTTTCTAAGGTTGGTAAACTACTATACAGTGTTTGTTAATTTGGATATTTTATTATTTATTGCAATAAGACGCCAAAATATGATTACATCTTTGTGTATACACTGGGATTTACCTCGACGTATAAACTTAGGAGTCCCTGGGACTCGCAACTAAGAATTTCAGGGGTCCCGGGCTGTAACTTTGAGGTCATACTGTGACACAGCTTCTTTAAAGTATTTTCAGGGCCCCGTTCCTCAACGCGATCTTAGGCTAAGTTGATCGTAGGTGATATTTTAAAACATTGTCCTGTGGAATTGGTTCTTATCATAGATCGTAGTGCAGAGATCAAATTGGAACCGGTGCCGAATGGCACCGGTTTCAAAGCGATCTCTGCGCTACTATAATCGCCAGCAAGAACACTGACTTTGTGACGTCCCTTCGGACGCACACGTACATTTTTTACGTCCCTTGGCAAATTGTATACGTATGGGACGCAGGATTTTGCGTCCAGTAAATTCCTGATAATCCACCCAAAAGTTAAGCACCACCAAATTCTACAGTGGAAATTTAGCCTTAAACGTAACATGTAAAGAATCCGGCGATTACTTTTTGAAACGAGGTTATATTATAAAAAAAAGTAATTTGTAAAAAAAAACAGCACGTTAAAAACGTGCCAGGACAGTTGCTGATATTCAATAACCTCATGTATAAAAGGTCCAAGTATACCATTATTAGTGACCCTCCCATGAATTCCTCTTGTTGAAAACTAATCCTGTTGTAATTATCACAGGATTGGTTTTCAACAGCTTTTTTTACTAAACTTGAAAAAAGAGATGTCAAAAACCGTCATCAGATGGCAAGACCTCGAAAAACGAGTGCTCCTTAAACTTGCCAGACAGAACCCAAGATCGACAAGAAGGACTTTTAGAAATAGGTGTTAAGTCAACACTAGAGTGTCCCTCAGCACGGTAAAGCCAAGGCAAAACATTAGTGGCCTTTTGACGTCATATCCGACGTGCTCTCCTGTTTCAGAGACATATGCAGGTTACTGTACAGCGGTGCACTGTAGGACGTGGCTGGAATAACTAGCCCCCGTTCATCAAAGCGATTTTAGGCTAAGTTGATCGTAAGTGATTTTCAAAAAAATGTCCTCTGGAGTTGTTTCTTATCATACGCTTGTGACTGCCCTAGTGCAAAGAATGGCACCGTTTCCAAAGTGATCTTTGCGCTACGACAGACGTAAACTAATGTTATATTTTGACACTTAATCAACTTAACTAAGACCGCTTTGAGGAACGGGGCCCGGGTCTTAAGAGTTGTCTGGTAGAATGAATGCCGTTTTGTGACAGGTGGTTAATGGAAGAACCCGGATGTGGCGTCCACGAGAAACTGCCTACCATCAACACAACAATCAGACAGAGATTCCATTCGGTGGTGGTTCTGTGATGGCCTGGGATGATGCTTTTATTACTGTAAAGTTGATCTTTTCTAAGTTCACGGCAATCTCGATGGCCAAAAGTACCGACAGATTCTTGAACAAGTAATTATGCCTCATTTTGACAATCACCTGCTTGTAACTAGCCCTTTAGTTATGGATGATAATTCCAGACCCCACAGAGCCCATGCAGTTAAGGGTTATCTTCAAAGTAACGCCATTGTCACCCTTACATGGCTAGCGAGAAGTCCAGATCTAAATCCAATTGAACATATGTGGGCTATTTTAGGCCGTAAAGTGCGAGCAAAGGTCCCTCCTAAAAACTCTTGCAAAACTTACACAAGCACTTCACGAGGAATCAAACAATATTTCCAATTGACAATCATAATACTAATTACGGGGCGTGTTTAAACTGTTATTTGAGTGAGAGGGTGTTGTACTTAATACTGGCACCTATTGGTATAAATAAGGACAGATACTTTACAAGTTGGTCTAATCACCATTGTGTTAATAAACAGTGAACTGGTACAGAAGCAAATTCTTTGCGTCTCAATTTGCTAAAAAATTACCACTATTGAAAAGCTGTTTCATAAACTAACCTTTTATTTACATAAATATTCATGTATTACTTGTCCGATCTCTTAACTTACTTACGAAATTTGCATTTGAACTAGGCTTAAAGTGTTGATTTTAGTAATGTTCATTTAAAATATAACAGAATATTCCGATGGTGCTGACCTTTTGAGTGGGTATATATTTTTATATATAACGGTTTTCATCCTAGTTCACCGTATACCATAAAATGTGAGGTTGAGTAACAAAGACCAACTGCGTTTTTAAAGAATTTTAAGTCTACCTCCTCGATCATTTATATTTTTCAAATATTCAAATATCTAACTCGAAACTGGGGATATTATTGTGTAAAATCTGATAGGATATAGCGATAGGAAAGGTAATAGTTCATGCATTCTTTAATAATGAAAACATGATTTTAGATGTACTTTTCAACGCTTTTGTGAAGTTATAAAGAGACAGTACAATTATTTTCTGGATAATTTCAAAATTTCTAGAAGTGTATGCAAAACAAAGATAGTATGATCAGTGGAGAAGCTCTGAATCCTGCTTGTGCTAGAGTTAAAAAATATTAATTTAAAAACATTTGTGAGTCCCGTGTTTAGTTAACCAGTAAATACTTTTCCAAAACTACTTAAATTTGTGACAGGTCTTTGAGGTTATTAAAAAAGTTCTTAATCCCACCTGGAAAAATGATATAAAATATGTTTTTAACATTAGCTACCCTTATATTAATACACTTGGTCCATCGATGATAAAGCACTGACAACTAAACGTCTGTCTAAATCAATGCCGTGCACAATGTAGACGTATTGATCATTTGTGAATGTTTTTGGACAGGAGGTAATCTTCAGTGCTCGCTTTGCCACGCTTAAATTCTGCTGTCCACTTTTTAACAGTGACAAAGGAAGGAGAATTTTGCTCAAGTGTTTTCTTCTTTTTCAAATACTTAATCACTGTACAAATATAATTGTTCTCCATTTTGTGGTAGTATCCTACACCACTGACTTTTAAATGCTCTAAAATGCAATGTCGTTAGAATCGACCATAGGATATTTCGGTATAATCGTGTAAGTGGTGATACTATCCAGTGACATTAAAAAAACTTGTGTTTTTTGCTAACATTTTTGGGTGGAGCTTAGAACGTTTTGAATGGCTCTCGGCTGAGTTCGGATATATTGTGTTGCCTCTTCTTTTAAATCGGTTTAATAATACCAACTATTTTAGCACTCATTTAGACTTTGATATCTTTACGCAACTGTCATCATAAAATATTTTATTGATAATCTAACTCTCTGTGTGCCACGCTTGAACTATGCAGCCCACTGCCTTACAGTGGAAAAGGAAGGGGCATAATCCCTTATAGTGGAGACCATATCAGCATGCATCTACATTGGTTTCAGGTATTTTATGACTACCCTACAGCCAGATTTGTCCATGTCTGGTGATTTCAACGGGTAGTTTAACAATATGGCCTGGAAGTTGCAGTTCTTATGTCTATGATTTATTAAATGATTTTACTTTTTGTGACAAGGGTTTGTTTCAATCCCATCGAGGTATTGACATAGGCTAAGGACTTTTCAGTCAGCCCTCGTAACTTATTATGTTTGTTGTTTATTTTTTCTCTGCTTGCAAGTAATTATCATAGCAAGAATATTGCCTTTATTTAAAAAAAGGATGGTCACATATTCGTCAATGGAGCTTTCTAGCAGCACAGATTACAACAGTTTGTGTCTCCCAGGGTTTTGTTCTTTGACCTTTCCTGATTATTGTTTTCATGATATAGCAGATAGTTTAATAATACATGCTGAAGACCCTTGCTTTGTCATCAGAAAAATTAGTGTTACAGAAACGCGGTTAATAAACGGAAATTTAAAAACAAACCCAACTAAGTGCATAGGCGAAGCAGTCGTTAATTACTTACAATCTAAGTAACACCGAGGCAGTTATATTTTCATTGCGCGAAAATAGTACTTTGATGTAACTATACTTCGATGATGCTAAGGTAAAATCTGTTAACAGTCATAGGCATTTTATCCACAGCTTTCTCAAGCAATGGCAAATAGTCGGTTCACATTGGTAATATTATCAAGTCAACTTCCCAAAGTAATTGTTCAATAACAAAACTCAAGATACTTTGAATAACATTTACATCATGTTTATCTCACTTTGAATACGCTTGTGAAGATTGGAATGGATGCACACTAGAACAGGCATATATGTTAGAACAACTTCAGTTAGAAGCAGCAAGAACTATTATTGGTCTCCCAAAATATACACCTTATAAATATCTTTATTTTAAAAAAGGGTGGGAAATATTGTCATAAAGTAAGAGAAAGAGTTAACTCTGTTTGTTTTACAAAATTCACTATAATATAGCTCCAACAGATCTAGCACCATAAAATGTTGGATCGAACGTTTAATATAATCTTCGAAATTCAGAAAATGTATTGGCAGTTTACCCAAGAATTATATCTTCAAAAGATTTCTTTCTTCGACGACTAGGTTATGAAATGAAATTCCTTTTCAGAACCGAAGCGGTACTTCAATACTACAGTTTTTATCTAAGATAAAAAATCCATCCTGACATTGTTCCTGTTGTTCCTAAGTATTTTAAGTATGGTGTAAGAAAACGTAATATTTTGCAAAATAAATTACGTTATATGTGCAGTCCACTGAACTATGATTTATTCAGATTTATAATAAAATAGAAACATCAAGTTGTCCTGCATTGTGAATGTGGTAATATATGTAAAAATTGATGTCATTATATGCTCGAATGTCCACTATATATGTCATAGAAATATAATAAGTAGTTTCTGTGAGACTAATACAAGACTAATGTTAAGGCTAATATTTCTCTTGATATTTTATCATTCTTTTCTTTCTCTCTTTCTCCTTTGTATATAACAATAATGGATAGCATTTATATAGCGCACAATCTGTTATAGATAGACTCATAGTGTGTCTGTACCAACATAACTAAAAAATAAAACAAAAAGCAAATATGAAGAGAGTTTCATAAGTTGTATCACTTTTGTCAATCCTTTCTGAGTGAATAACATGTTTAAATCAATGAGTTGTGTGTGCTACAGGACATAACTGGAGACAAGATGTGATTTTGTTTAAAACAATTCATTAAGTTTATAACAAAAAATAGTATGGATTACAACTTCTTTAATTGTAGAATCCGACGTTTCTGGGCTAATCATTACCCCTTTGTCAGGTGAAGGAGCAAGGACTAGCCCAGAAACGTCGTGCTTTACAATTAAAGAAGTTGTAATCCATAGTATTTTGTATTACAACTACACCAACTTCTAAATCCCGTTAAATAATCAAATTAATTACAAGCCAACGTCACCACATGTGACTTACTTTCAGAATATATTTTAAGCTATTACTCTTGATATATAAATATTGATTAATACAAATTGCTTGTTTTGTTGGTAACAAATAAACTTACTTTTGATTGAACCAGACAATAAGACTAATCCAAGGACTTATCAAGATTTCAAGGAGTTGCTGGTCATTTGTCCGTCAACAATAATCAAAGTATAAACCAATTAATGAATACTTCAGCTCACCAATACAATTATTTATTAACATTAATATTTTTTTTTATTATTACCATTGCAAATAACAATGCAATAAAGAGACAGACTCTTCTTATATATGTCTGAAAAGAAGACGAGTCAGTCAACCAGAGTTGAACAAAATGAGAACATCGCTCATTCTTTTCTGTAAGTATTTGTCATAATGTTACAGCATGTAGTTGAAGTTCATGTACAATGTCTTTACATAGTTACTTTAACCATTGTGACGGTTTAAAAGACGCTACATATTAAGAAAGCTGACACAAAAATTATAATAGGGTGAAAACACAAACTCACCAAGGTAAACAATAGAAGTATATGTGTGCGTACACGCACTATACTAGAAAAAATGTATAAAAAAGGAAATCGCAGGAAATCTCATCAAACCAATAGAAAACCGCTGTATAATTTCTATACATTTTGTCCAGTGATGTGTATATGCTTGTACGTGTATGTGTGTGTTTGTGCGTGTATGTGTGCTTGTGTCTACATATGTGTGTACCGACGTGCTTGTGTATATTTGTGTATATGTGTGCGTGCGTGCTTATGTGCGCGCGTGTGAGAGCATGTGTGTGCTTGTTTGTGCTTGTGTGTGTATGTGTGAATATGACTTGGTTATGTTCGGTGCTAAAATAGTTCTTTTATTAATTTTTCTAAAAAATACATTAAAAATTCAATGAACCGTTTCGCAAGAGCTTAATCTTATTGAGAACAAACTGTTAATACTTGGTGTTAACTAAGACATTTAAGGATTTTGAAGTAAAAATGAAGGATGAACTGTCTGGTACGTATTCAAACATATATTGTTTAGATATAGGGGATTGTGATTTTTTATCAAAAATACTGTCCATCTCTGAATAAATAATAAAAAAAACGCTATGAGCAAGATAAACTGTGATGCTCTGTACAAAGCAAGAGAGAGAGAGAGAGAGAGAGAGAGAGAGAGAGAGAGAGAGAGAGAGAGAGAGAGAGAGAGAGAGAGAGAG
>JAULCD010208848.1:0-10604 GCA_032361085.1 Calliostoma canaliculatum
TATTTCAGTGTCACTTTCGCCTTACACCAAGTTTAAACCAAGTGTGGTTAAAAACACTAGTATGTGAGAAAAATGAAATTATTCACGTTGAACAGTACGCTTTTGATTAGTTCTGAAGAGTTAATTTAATTTTATAGTGACATGCAACCCACTCCACAATACATGAAGTTTCTCTTTCTGAGTCAGGCAATAAATCCACTCTAGAGGACACCAGGGTTTGATTTTGATAGATTCAGACATCTTTTTATGAAACATGATTAAAAGTTCTTAAAACTTCTTAAAGTTTTTATTCCAGGCTGTTTGTGCAAAGACTTGTTCAAATCAATAAAGGCCATAATAATTCCCACTCTTTAAAACGTGCCTTTCTACAAACAAAACAGTTTTTTTTTGTCGAAAGCGGATCAATGCGTACACAGCCTCCCATCACTGCTGGAGACAGGACAATCATACAGCGCCAGAATTACACACGTGTTGAATTACTCACTTATGATGTCAAGACTCTCGTTATCAGAAAATTGGTTTAGAACTCCGCTATTGATGTTTTCAGAAGAATGATTAAGCGCTTGCAACATTTTGGTTTTTCTTTCTAATTTAATAAACGAAATAAGTTGAATCTGTAAAAACTTTAAGAGTGAAACCAGTAAAATGATGGAGCCTTACGTTAACACATGGAGCAACAAATATTATATTTTAAAACAATTTGTGACCACCTTGTGCTGTTAAATATATCTGGTGACTAGTTGTTCTTCAAAACACATTGTGCTGTTAAACCTCTCTTATGATTAGTTAGGTTGACATTTGAACACTTTAAAAACAAATGAGGCCACTAGCGCTCTACTGGTTGACTAAGTATTTCCAGTCTCAATATGCTGTTAAAAATTTATCCCGTGACAACTTGTTTATAAGAGTTCATTTAGGAACACTTTTAATGAATTTGTCACCAGATTCGCAACAGCACAGAATAGTCACAGTGTTAAGTTCTACTACAGTTACTTGGCACTTAAAGGGTTATGAGATGGAGGAATTTAATTATGGGTAAAAGGCCACCATTTTGTCAATTTAATAAAGCTGAAGTTTAGTCAAGTTGCTGATTGCATTCTTAAACCCAAGATGTCACACATTCCTGTTTCACTAAGTGATCCATCATATATTCTGATTATTCCAATTATGGTCACAGACCGTACATCACAGACCAAAAAGGAATAGCTAGAATTCACTATTTTGTTCTTTAGCTATGTTTTTTATAATTTGTAAAATTACACGCATCAGAACCAACGATTTCCCTCAAAGTTAGTATTAAGTTCTCTCATTAGTTATACTTAACGAAATAACAGTATCAAAATGTGGTAACTAAAATATTATTTCAAGAATAATCACACTTTAAAAATGATAAAATATTCTATTCTGTCACCAATATCTATTTATGACATATTATTAGGTCACAGCCATGTTAAATCATGAGTTTATATACTAATGTATTGCTATAAATAACAAACAGTATGACTCGGGGAGACGTATGTTTCAACATTTCCTAGTTTCATTGTCCAAATTATAGTCACAAGAGGCTGTTGAAAACCTGTCTTGTGATACTTTAGGGACAAATAAACGCTTTTCAGTCTGAACTTTGTATGTCAGAAGAACAATACCAGTTAATGGTTTCTACCATTTATCTGAAACAAGACTATGGCAGATGAACTGACGTTTTGTGTAAAATATGCCAGGAGGGCGTAAAGGAAAACACAGTTATTACATATAGTCTGACTATTTACCAGAATATATTTTTGTTTTCAGTAACATAGTTTTACATTGAAACGTTTTCTAATTTTCTTTGAATAAAGAATAAAATGTGGCCTTTATCTATACGCCTACTTAATAATTGATGCAACAGTATACATGTTTGTTGTGTTTTTTAACCAGATTGTCATTTTGTACTTCAGAAAAACGTTTAGTCTTTATGTATTTCAATGAAAATTAATAACACCAAATAACATTATTTTTTTATTTTGTTTTAAGTAACATCATGCACTAACATAGGAATTTGACACTTTCTGCATCACAGAGGTTCAGTTCCATACCGTCGCATTCCTCTTTAATTTAAGATGCACTACAGAGCATACGTTTTCATTTGGGTAGAATTAAGTTTGTAGAGTTACTAGTTTAATTCCGATTTTTCTGAAGGTTAATATTTGGAAATAATTTATTCTTGATAACACAAAGCAATCAGAAGTTCCCAACCACAATTCAGACACTGTTTTGGTTTACTTTGTAGTAAGAACGGTAATGCCACCGGTCGAATAATGTTGATAGTAGCTCTTTGAAACACACTATGACATTATATGATTTAAACAGAAGGCAATAACAGGCTAAAACTAGCACTCAATGAGATAAATACGGGCTTTTGATCACGTCCATGATGTTCACATTATAAATTTGATCTTAAAGGGACGTTGCTCATTAACACAGACGCCTCCACATGTATCCATCTTCTTATCATATCCAACACTAATAATTTCGATATGCTGATTTAATGTAGTGCGTCGGATCAACATTCGTTGAATCATCGTTCTGTCATTGTCAAAAATATAAATAGTTGTCAAACATCACTCATAACATCACTCAATATACATTTACAACCATCTGTTTACACAATATGTCATACCTGACTGTCAGCAATCCACACACGCAGCTATCATATGTACATGAAAGTCAACAATCAGCAATATCTGCTTTGTCAGATGATAAATGCGTGTCGCAGGTTGGTTACAACAACCTTTTCGAAACTTTGCGAACAAACTAAATATATATCATACTTATAATAAAGTTTCGTTCACAAAAACTAATTTTATTATAATAAAAATAAGTTTGTTTGGAATCAAAAGTTTTTCTGATGACTTTAATGATCACAACTATTTGTAAAACGTATTAAAATAATCGATGCCTAAAAACGGTTTTCTAATCAATCAGGCTTTTACACTACAAACACAGTATCTCCTTTTGTATTACTGTTTGTCTTGCAAGACATAAAGTACATCCGGTTCAGAAAACTCTAACGAGTAAAAGATCAGAAGATACTTAGACACTGTTACTAACACATCAATATTTACTAAACATTATTGCATTTTCCCAGGAAATGGTAAATTTCCTGTGTTAATTGAAATAGAGTTTGGAAATTCTGTCTGAGAAATGACTTGTCAGATTTTTTGGGATAGAATGTGCTACCACTATTCCAAAGAAAAGTCATTTGACCTGTTTCCTTTTTTTGTTTAAGCTGTGCTGTAACTAGAAGAAGATGTTGTAATAATCTGACACACCACACATAATGTTTTGCTTGTGAACATGGTGCGCAATGCAAGTACTCGCTGTGGTCCTTTAATGAATTTTTACACTTAAACTAAGTGACTTTGATCATACAGGACATGTATAGTCTTTTGTAAACACATATGTCACCACTCACTGTCAATAAACCTTGAAGCTCTTTCAAATACAATATCAGAGGACAGTTATTAATAGCACCATGAAATCAGTTTGGCACTAAAGTCTCACAATGTACATCTTGCTTCACATGCAATATTAAGGCAATTTATGCTGGATAGAAAGGGGAATATTATAATTGCAGCTGAATAAATTTGTGGTGCTATTGTATAAATATTTGGTTTATTAACTCTAAAGCTTTATTGTTTAGTTGAAGCAAGTTTTTCTCAAGTTTAAACGATCGCAAACCAAAACTAGATTTACTGATTATGATACTGACAGACCAGACGTAATTACCGGGAAATTGTATTGCATCACAATACTAGAATAATATAAATTTAACACGAATGCAGCTTCACAGCACACATCCACGTTAATTAACCCTTACCGTGCGGCTTACGTAAATATCCGGGTCAGGCTACTAGCCTGACCCGGATATTTCCGTGAGCCGCACGTAAAAGGGTTAAGGAATCCCTAGTATGTTTCGTCACAGTGATGTATCTAACGATGCTGATTATAACACGTTAATGATGCTATGTTCAGTTGCTCATCTCAGGTAATGCAAATAAAGTTAAAGTCTTACAGGGTTAACCACTTTGCAACAGACATACACATGACACATGCTCCCACCTATTCAACCAAAAACAAACACGGATACTGATTTTGTAACACTTACTTGGCAAGCAGGAAGCCTCGATCTTAACCCTATCGTACATATGTGGGGCATTACCGGCCCTTGTTTGCAGGCAAGACGTTCTTGTACACAAAATGTGGGTGTAATGGGGACATATTTGATTACGTCAAATGCTTAATACGTGAAACTGTACATACATGTAGCAACTCTTACTCCAATGTTACTTTGGTTTTCTGCAAACTTCGATCGGAGTGTTTCCGCGGCAGGCAATGTATCACAATAGAGGGTACCGTAAATGTTGATAGATTCGGATATCTATTTATAAAAAAACCATTTCACTTTCAGCAAAACAAATCTATTCTAGGCTGCTTGTGCGGAGAATTGTTCAAATCAATAAATCCCACTCCATAAAAAGTGTCCTTCCACCAACAAAACAAGTTTTTGTCAGAAGCTGATCTCTGCGTACACAGCCTCCCATCACCGTTAAAGACAGGACAGCTATACAACACCAGAATTATACACGTGTTGAATTACTCTCTTTATCTGAAAATGTGTTAAAAACTCTGCTGTTTATATCATCAGAAGAATGATTAAGTGCTCTTATTAAATTTGGATTTACTTTTCCCTGAGCGTTGTAAAACTGTACGAGTCAAGCCGAAATGATAAGGTCCTGACGTCAACACTGAGCACTAAACACCACTTTATGAACACGTGATCAACTTTTGCTGTTAAAACCTGTTTATAAATTGTTTCTCTTGAAAAGACATTATGCTGTTCAATATCTGTCCCTTTTTACACAAATTACCACAATATACGGTAAAGTTAGGTTGGATACTGAACACTTGAGGCCGCTATAATTATTGTAGTTAGCCATTTGAGTGCCAAACTCAACATTTGTCAACTTCAGTGTCCAAATGCCGGTTACCAGCCACGTTCAGGTTTAGAGACGAGATTATTTTTGTTTAACTTTGTAGTACAAGCAGAATGTTGTCACTTGGCGGCCGAATGATGTTAACGGTAGCTCAGCGCTAGATATGCTTTTTAACAGCACAAGGCGGTTTAAAACCTACTGAAACGTGGCCCTTGTCATTGCGTCCACACTGCCAACATTACGATGTTGATCCTGGAAATATATTGCTCATTAACACGGATGTCTCCACATTTATCCATCTTCCTATCATATCCAACATTAATCATCTCCATATGTTGCTTTTATAGAATATGTCTGAACAAGATTCGTTGAAACATTGTTCTATCATTGCCAGGAATATAAATCGTTTTTCAACATTGTCATGTAATACTGGGTAACATCATTCAATGTACAATTACAATCATCTGATTACACAATAGGTCATACCTGACTGTCAGCACACTGGGATAGCATTTTTAAGACCTTTTGCATTTGAGTTTCGTACTTAAAGATATAAACATGGGCCTTGTCATTTCATTTACACAGTCCACTTTCAAAGGCTGATTATGAAGGTCTGTTGATCATAAACACTGCTGTCTCAAAATCGCTATCTCCAACACTAATCATCTTGATATGTTGATTTAATGTAGTGCGTCGGATCAAGATTCGTTGAATCATCGTTCTATCATTGTCATTTAATACTTTATGACATCATTAAACGTTCTATCATTGTCATTTAATACTTTATGACATCATTAAACGTTTTATCATTGTCATTTGATACTTTATGACATCATTACATGTACATTTACGATCATCTGATTACACAATGTATCATAGCTGGTTGTCTCTGTCCACATACTCAGGTATTATATTTACATTGTGTACCGTTAATGTCAACAGTAACTTCTTTGATGGGCATTTTTTTCTAGAAGTTGGTGTGATAAACAAAGCAGGTATTCTATGGATATCAACTTCTTTATTACAATTTTTCTGCGTCGCAGAAAAATTGTAATAAAGAAGTTGTTATCCATAGAATACCTCCTTTGTTCAATGTTAACAGTATCTGTTTCACACAGATCGTGAATGCAGATTTATTTCTGGCGTCTCATATGTTCGTTAACACAACCTAGCAGAAACGTTTGCTAAAAACATAAATATATAGATATTATTAAATATATCATTTTAGTTTCATGGTAATAGCAAGACGCGTTTAAATAGCACAAATATTTGTGAGGCGTTGTACCAAAATAATCAATGACATGCACACTATTTTCTGATTAATCAGGCTTTTACACTGCAGAGACAGTATTCGATTTACAAGGAATAACGTGTGTAAGGTTCAGAGAACTCTAACGACTAACAGCTCAGAATACATTCAGGTATACATCAGTATGTAATGAACACTAATGCATTTTTCCGGGAAATGGTAAATGTTCTGTGTTATTTAAAGTAGGTCTTATAAATAACGTTTCCGTAGTATTTAATCAATACAGCTGTCTGAGATGTGACTTGTCAGGAGGAGTTTTGATCAAATTTGCTACCATCCTTGCAAGGAAAGGAGATTTTACCATTTCCTACTTACGCAGATCACTAACTGAAGAAAAACACCTTTACCAAAAAGTTGTTTACACTGACTGTTCCCAAAAAATAAAGCCATCACTCACTGTCATTAAAACTTGCATGTAGGTTTCATATTGCAAAATTAGTTTTACAATGTATATGTGTTTTTTAGTTTTTAAACTGCTCTTAATTATTACTTTTTGTTAAGAGTCCCAACTTCATTTTTTTGTCAATTCATTTTAAACACGTTATGTCATCATTTTAAAGAGCTCTTTTAAACACTATATCAAAAGATCATTATCAACAGCACAACGAAGTCACAGATAAATGTCCTACTAAAATCAGTTTGGCACTTACAAGGTTATGTTTTATAGCTTACAATTACCTTCACATGC
Source organism: Calliostoma canaliculatum (assembly GCA_032361085.1). Taxonomy (NCBI): domain Eukaryota; kingdom Metazoa; phylum Mollusca; class Gastropoda; order Trochida; family Calliostomatidae; genus Calliostoma; species Calliostoma canaliculatum. Next base: position 6,974 of record JAULCD010208848.1, read on the forward strand.
AATCATGAGGCAATGTATGCTCGATAGCATAGAGGTTATTACACATGCAGCTGAAAACATGATTTGCTTAATAAGCCAAACATATCCAATGTAAGTGCTTCAAATAATCGAACACCAAAACTAAATTTATTCACACTGACAAACCACATACAGCAGGATCGAGATTGCATGCAAATGTTTTGCACCACACAACTATATTAATGTGGCCTTAGCATAAATGTGTAATTTAATTACGTAACCCATAATATATTTTATCACAATAATGTATGTATCGATGAGGATGACGGCATATTAATGATACCATCTTCAGTGGCACAAATGTTAAAAGTTTTACAGGGTTTAACCACATTGCAACACACATGCACATAACACAAGTCACCCACCCATATCACAAAAAAGCATTAAGCGCTGATCTTAACCCACACTAAACACATGTGGGACAATCTTAGATCTTGTATACAGGCATGGCTTCCTTCTGTACAAAATGTGGTTTAAATAGAGGCAGCATTATATAGAGTGGTGACAATTTCGTCTGGCCCCCGTTTCACAACGACGTCATTACTTTACAACGTCGTAAACCATGTCACTGGGTTAATAGATTTGGTTTACAAAAGCTAAAAAATCGTTGTGAACAAGTTTTTTCTTTAGAAAGTGCACAGTTTACAACGATTTTTGCATTTGTAAACTAAATTTATAAACCCAGTGACATGGTTTACGACGTTGTAAAGTTATGACGTCGTTGTGAAACGGGGGCCAGCAAGTGTTGTTTATATATGTGAATAATGTTGAAAGTTTGTCATTTGAAGCAAAAAGAGGCTTTGCATACAATACGAAGAAAACAAAAATGGCTTTTTATACTCAAGGGAGTATTAACTGCGTTTGTGAAATGTTTAAAATGGATTTGATTCAAAAGACTTTTTAACTTGTTCATTCTCCAACTTTGCAAATTTTTGCCAATATCGAGATTAGTTTAAAATTGTAGTCCCTGTTGACTTCAACAGTTGATTTTTTTTCAAATAGTCAGTAAAAGTTTTGTAAATTGTGTTTGGTTTGCAATTTTTATAGCAGTTTCCTAGACAGGGTTTTTTGTTTGTTTGTTTTTTAAAGCAGTAAACATGGTTTACAGACGCCAGATTTTCAGTGAAAGTGCAAATTTTCTCATTTGTATTTTAACCCCATTCCTTTCGGGAAATGCAGTTTTCAATGATTTCGGCATTTGTACACCAAACCTACCATTTGTATAAGCTGAAAACCTTCTTTCTTGTTTGGAAAGTTTATAGGTTACAATGTATTTGCTACTTGTAAACCGAATTCAATGGGCAAGTGTGTTGTCTCTGTGTCCTTTTGAATTGTTTCTTACCATAGCCTTACGAGCGCAGAAATTGGTTTGGAACCGGTGCCCGATGGTACCGGTTCTAAATCGATCTTTGCTCTATGACAATCGTAAGCAAATGTTATATTTAGAATTATCCGATTTGAAATTATAAATGTTGAAACTATTAAATTTAGGGCAGCGTAATAGACTAAAAAGTTATGTGCAGACTTTATGGAGAGAGACAAGAATGTGTTTTTAATACGAGACAGCTAGTAATCTAATTGCATGGTTTTGTTAAAGTGTAAAATTAGTTAACTATAGTGACTTTTTAAAACTGTTAAACTGCTAAGGTGTAACATTACACTGCGGAAATGTGTCATTCCGCTACAAGTTGTTATAAAACTGAGATAAATTATGAAAACAGTTATAAGTTGGAATAAAATGTAATAAAACGTATAAAAGTCGAGAACATAAAGGTAACACACGTTTACAATATAAAACATCGTCGCTAGAGAATGATCTAAATTTATCTGTCAGGAGAGATTCCACAATGGACAGACAATATTATATGAAAACATGTGATTTGTTTAAGTTTTGTGTAACGTTTTGAGGATTTTAAACTCACACGTGTTTCTTAATATACCCAGGATTATGTATCTGGTTCATAAATCTTATTTTTTGTAAAAGAAATATTATCCCAGGTTGTTTAATTATTAAAAAAACACGTTAACCTATTTAACCCTTTGAGTGCCGACCTGATTTTAGCAGTGCTTTAAACTATGTGCTGTTTAAAAACAGTCCTGTGATAATTTGTTTTAAAGAGCTCCTTTGGGATGGGTTTTCAACTGGTATGCAATTGGACAATCAAAAGGACAAATGTTGAACTTGGCGCTCTAAGGGTTAAAACGTTACCTTAAACAAACACGTCAGCTATGAAATGCCTCATAACCTAGTTAATACGGTTTTTGGCATACAATTCACTGCAAATGTAACTATTGTTCACTCCCTTTGTCACAATTAATCGCATCTCTATTTACAATTTACATGACATCACTTTTATTACAATTCATCACAATTCATTTTAAATTTCCGCGACTTTTTACATTTGCGTTTTACATCAGTTTTATTACATGTTAACAGAGTGCAGTTGACGTTTTATCACCTGCCTGTGTCCATGAATGTGCTGGAATCTGGTTGATGGCGTAATGCGGTTATCAGGTTAGTTTGTTAAGTGGGACTTGACAAATGCCCTACTTTTTATATATTTTATCCTGGCTTCAACATGATACAGCAGTTTGTCTTTCTCATTGGGCAAACATAGTTGTAAATTATTTAATGTTTATAAACAAACATGCTTTTTAAAGCACAGAGTTTAAAACAAATTTGACATTTATTTTACAAATATGGCTTACAAATACTAAAATCGTTGTAAACTGCGTTTAAATGGCATCAATATAGCACAGTAGTTTTATCTATATCGCTGAGCCTAGTGGTTCAGTTTACAAGTGCCAAAATCGTTGTGAACTATGCGCTTGACAATGACAAACTTGGACAAAATCGCTGTAAACTTTGAGATTGACAATGAAAAACTTTGGTTGTAAATTAGGATGTTTAACTCTTTAAAATTGCCTTCAGAAAGTCATCAATTATCACTTTATAGGAATACACCAAAGAGACCTGATATAAACTAGGCAATTAAATCACATACGCTAAAACTATGGAGGTTTTTTTTCAATTTGCTAATGCATTCACCCTGGAAAATTAACTACCAGAGTGCGGGTGAAATCTTGTTTTGACTTAAATACTTTTCATTTTGGTAATATTCATTGTCGTCCAGTAGTCTGTTATGGTACCTTTAGTTTGTGTAAAAGAGCTTCCTATCTAAGCTCTTTAATACAAACTACCACTGTGACAAGATAATTTTTCAGTGTGATAATTTTCAATATCACTTGTTGCCCAGGACCCCTTTCCTGAACGCAATTTCAGGCAAAATTGATTGTACGTGCTAAATTAAAACATTAGCTTACGATGGTCGCAGCGTAAAGAACGCACTGGAACCGGTGTAGCATCATTAAAATCAGACGTTAATTCTAAATACAACAAAAATAGTGCATTTTTTTAAACTAAAGTCAAAATTTAAAACGACGTTTCTGAAACATTAATTTTAGTTCTTTTCAATTTATATACAACTTTAAAATCAAATTATATTTAAAACATAATGTTACGTAAAACACGTTTGATACTAGTTTCTTATACTTAGTGACCACATATGAGACTTTATATGGTATTTTTGTGTAGCACGTTTACCCCGTGCAT
>JAULCD010208958.1:0-10603 GCA_032361085.1 Calliostoma canaliculatum
CTACGCGATATGGCGATACCACAATAAGTTGACACGACATGGCGATATTGCGATATCACGATAAGATGACATGGCGATAGCACAACACGATGTCGTGTCGTCTTATCACGGTATCGCCATGTCGCGTGGTTTAGAGAACGCGATATTGCGATGACCCCTCTCGGCCACCATAAAACAAGCATACTGGACCAATACGTTTGCTTCACAAATGCCAAATTATTGTAAACACTTGGAAGCTTGGAAAGTGCATAGTTTAAACTAAAACAAATGTTTAAACTTTCCCAATCCCTTTATTTTACCAAACAAATGCTGAAATAGTTATAAACTGCACTTTGTGATGAAATTTTGTTGTTGAAAATTTACAGTTAACAATGGGCATTTAGGCATTTGTGAACCAAACCTGTTGGCCAAGCTTCCATTATGCCGATACTTACCATGAACGTGAAGTCTGATTGGTCGAACCTGCACTGGGTCAGTGTTTATCTGGCATGAGTATTTTCCCTGATCCGAGGGTTTGACGTTGCGGATATGTAGATTCCATTCCTTGACATATGGTCGCTCAAGACTAATCCGCTCGTCCGCTATAATACGCCGGTCTTGAAACGTAAGCAGTTTATCTCGATGATCTAGCCATACAACCTGTTTAAAGAAAAAGCAAAATTATGAGAGCTTGATTTTAGCCATCATTGATTCTGGATTATTTGTTTTGTTGTTTATTCTCTGTTGTAAAACAAATAAACTTGATTTATCAGTGGTAACTTTCTTTGTGTGTACATCTTGTCTAATGTAATCTTCTTTTTTCAAATTTGAACTAAAGTAGTTACAAAGTATGTGCCTAACTTTTATTCTTTTTAATATAATCTTGCTAATTTTTCAAGTTTATTTTGAAATAAAGTCATTACAAAGTATATAACTAACGTTTAGCATGTACTACTGGTATGTTGATTGGTATATGTAGAAAGAAGTTCTATTTTTCAGGTTCGAAAACAAGTGTTTAAAATTTTTAAAAAAACCCAAATAAAATCTGAATTCTTTTTAAAAAATATTAAATAACAAAAGGAAATGATATTATTATCATCATTATTGTTATTATATTGTTATTATTATTATTGACAATTTATCATCTAACAAAATCAAATTAGGTCCACACTTAAATAAAATGATACCTTCAGAAAAAATCTATCAGTTCACTCAAGAGTGCTAGTGATATAGACTGTGAGAAAAGTATCCTGTGTTATTTTTTTTTAAAAAAGATCCTGAAAAGAGCTCTTTTAAACAAATTAACTTTAGATAGGTTTTTTAAACAAAAGACGATTACAGATTTCAGTACTACTTATTGAGTTTTGCACCTTAAACATTTTTGTTAATAATATAAATTAAAAAAAACAAACTTTTCTATGCAAAGATGGAATATATTTTATTTACAAGATTGTTAAATTAGTGAGTTATTTCTTGCGATCAAAACCAAATCCCGTTACAGATAATAGCAAAATCAAGTAACTGAAAGTTCAGTTGAAAATTATTATCTATATTATATATAATTCAACAACAAGAAAAATAATCATAACTATAAATTAAAGACTATGAAAATTTCTTGCTTGTTCGGAATTTCCATATTCAAAACGAGAACATTCAAATCTTGGGAAAAAAAACTGTGAAAAAGCTAAATGTGAATGTGAATGTCAACAGTAATTATTGAATCTTGCCACGCAAGAAAAAAGGTTGAAAGCATCAAAGAATTAGATTTCCACGAGAAAAGCCGATTACGTCGAAACGCTCCCGATATGTCGAAGCTGTCACCTATATTTTCCATTAAAGAAAGACGACACCACCATTCCCAGAATTAAAATATACAGACTTTGATATAAATCACTCTGCTGAGAAGAAAAGAAGAGACATTTGCAGAAAATCTGCGATAATTTACTGATCTAATGTGGTGATAGAGACGTAATTAGTTCACTATCATTGTAAGAGTGACTACGTGGAGTACGAAAATTCAAAATGGAGGGGCGCTTCCCAGTGGACCGATGCAGCAATGAAAAATGTCAATTCCGCAGCGAAGTAATTGTCCTCAATTAATTCATTGTTCAACCAATCAAAAGTAGCAATTTGTTAAGAATTCAGGGAAATTACGAGTGAAGTTTCACAAGTCCCAGTGGCATAGCTTAATTACGTTGATGGTGAAGCCCTGGGCCCTGTTCCTCAAAGCGATTTCAGGCTAAGTTGATTGTAAGTGATTTTTGAAATAATGTCCCGTGGAGAACGTTGTATCTTATCATAGTTTTCACCTGTCATAGTGCAAAGATCGATTTGGAACCGGTGCCAAATGGCAGCGGTTCCAAAGCTATCTCTGTGCTAAGATAGTCGTAAGCTAATGTTACATTTTAGCACTTACGATCAACTTAGCCTAAAATTGCTTTAAGGAACGGGGCCCTGAAGAATATGGCCATCCCAAATCATTGTCCTGATAGGTGTTAAGGAAGACTTTCATTTCTAATTACCTTCAGGAACGTTTATTAGGATTTTAGTTCAACTTTGAAATTAAATTTTTCTATTTAAATTAAAGCTAAATACTTGACTTTTTATTTTACACTTGGAGCACCCACACGATATTTGTTCGTTTCTGTGTCTATATTTTAATATTACTATTTATCATAATCTAAATAAGATCTGTCAGCTCTTTTAAACATCCTATTATGTTTTAATCGCCCTATTTCTTATTCATTACTCTAGGTTTCAAAATTCTAGATATGCCCTTTAGATGTACCAAGAAAAAGTGTTGGGATCTAAGTACAGATCTACCGTTAAAACCAAGATATCAGCTGAAATCAGCTGAAAATTTATATAAGTAAATGTTAAGCTCCTTCTCAGTACTTAACCTTTTATCCGAGTTATAAAAAGACTAATTCACCACATATATATTGACATAGTCATCATTTGAGTTATAATTGCCTTTATAAGAGTCTATACTATTAAATTTTATGATTGCTTTTATTTCTACTAAAGTCTCAGTCAAGATACTAGACTGATCGGAGTGATCACTGTGGTTGACTAAACTAGTGTCTCACATAAAGTAAGTGTTTATCGTTAACCCTTAAGCCCATTTTTTTTTTACATTGTCAAAATTCTGCCCATAAGAAGCTGTTAAAACCCTATCCTGTGGTAATTTGTTTAAAAGACTTTTAAACAAATTACCTCAGGACAGGTTTTTAACAGCACATGGTGGTCACAGTTTAGAAATCTACTTAACCCTATTCAGCACTGTAAGAGTTAACCCTCTTCCTTCTTTGTAGCAGTTTAACCCTCACAATGTCAAGACTGATTTTAGTAGGACCTAAATATAACTACCTTGTGGTGTTAAAAACCTATCCTGTGATAATTTGTTTAAAAGAGCTCAAACAGGAGCCCTTTTCATACGAAATGTGGACAATGAAAGGGACAAATGTTGACCTTGGCACTGCAAGGGTTAATCCTTAGAGTACTGACTTTGGTTCAGTGGCCATTCACAATTTTTCCAAATATTTTTGCAAAATCAATGACCCTTCTAAATATTGTTGACATTTTAAATTCCCCATTCCCACTCACCAACCCATCCATCCAACTCCCCATTTAATAAATAAAGAAGAACGAAACAAAAAAAACTCATGTACAAAATTATGGCCTTCCACTTGGTATATGTACACACAATTGCTAACCTTCCCCACCTGCCCCCTATCTACTGTTGCCAAAATCTAACACCCTCCCTCCAAATAATTTTAAAAACCTCTGGTAACCTTGGTAATAAATTATTATGTTGGTCTCAGCACCGGAAGGGTTAACTTTTGATAACTGATTTGCCATGTTAGCCGTTCATCCATAAACTAGCCCCACTAGACATATATCATAAAATAACTCGGAATATATCTCGGCAGATTTACACCTATTTGCTCTTGTCAAGTGGCATCTAGCAATATCCATTTCTACATCCCCAATACACTGTATCCAATTCCCTTTACAGGAACACAACTAAGTGCTGAGAGGATATCCTACAGCAAGAGGGCAGAAATTTCATTATTCCCAACAAGTACCGTAAATCAACTTTAACCCTTAAAGCACCAAGCTCAACATTTGTCCATTTCAAAATTCCAATCTAAATATGCTGTTTAAAACTTATCCTGTGATAATTTGTTTAAAAGAGCTCCATACGGAGCTCTTTTAAACAAATTACCACAGGATAGGTTTTAAACAGCATAAAATAGCCAGTTTTAAAACCTACAATTATTTTGGTACTCTAAGGGTTAAATGTGCATTATTGTAACACTAGGCTAGCGAATTGAGCATCTGGTTCCAGAGATATTCCTTGCTTTATTCCAAACCTTGGCACTTGAATCTACAAAATTCCAGCATCCTGAAAATAAGCCTGGGCTATCATCACAGTGTGAAGACATCATAAATTTTCTAAGCTTGAACTAATACTACCCCTAGCAATATTATTGAGTTAGCCAAGGCCTGTAATCTGTATGCCCGGCCCATGTCATTCAATGAATATGTGATTCTACTAATTGCCCGATTCCATGAGTCTACCGCCAAACTCTTTCCCTCGAGTGATATTTTATTTCATTCTCGTAACTGCTACAAATATCCCCAATTCCTCGGAGACTTATAAAGCAAATATTTACCTTTAGCTGGTGCCCTTATGTTTGTCAATGGTGGGGATAAATGTGAATTGACCATATTGCTTTACAACGGCAAACAAATGATCTGGTTCTGTAATGAATGAACTTATTGGGCCTCATAAACGGTGCCCAAAACTGGGATGAGTCATGGTTTGACGATATACTGTGAAGTCGTTTCAACTCCTGCTGCACATTTGACAATTGGGGGTGAAATTGCTCCCAGTCAGCTCCTGTTACACCAGCTGAGACAAAGCAAACTGTCCGTCTGTGTTCAATGCAGCCATTTGCTTGCTTAAAACATAAACACAATACTCTCTGAGCTGCGGGTTCTAGGACTGTCACTGGTGTGGGTTACAGAAGTTGTCTCTCTTCTACCAAGACTGACATTGTGGGAGAACAGGCCTGTTACACTGGGCAAATGGGTTCACTTTACAAATGGCTAAATATTGTAAACTGGGTACTTTTCAAAGAAAAACTTAATTCATTTTAAAGGGAAAGTGTACAGTTTACAAAAAAATTCGCATTTGGGACAAAATGATTTAATTTTTAATCAGTTGTCTGTCTTCTGACAAGACTGATAATATTGCAGTACAAGTCTGTTTGTTCAATTGAGCCAATGTTTTCAGTTTGCAAATGCCAAAATATTTGTAAACTGGGTACTTTCCAAAGAAAAACAAGTTTTTCTTTGGAAAGAGCCCAGTTTACAACATGTTGGCATTTGTTTTTCCAATGCATTTGGTTTACAAAATTAGCAGTTGTTTCTTCACAATGTGAAAGATAACAAGGCTGTACCGCTGGACATTGGGTCTGGTTCACAAATACCACAGTGATTTAAACTGGGAACTTTCCAAGAAAAACAAGGGTTCACCGAGGCCAAAATAGTAAATTTCCTAAAGAATAACTTGTTTTTTTGTACCCTGTATACAAATTTGACATTTCTAAACCAAACACATTTGTAAAACAAAATCATTGTAAACAGTGAACTTCCAAAATATAACCTGTACATCTCATAAACCATGTCTTACAAATGTAAAAATTATTGTTAACTGGGCACAAAAAAAGCTTTTTCTCTTTGGGAAGTGCACATTGTACAACAGTTTTGACATTTAAAACAATGGTTTTGGTTTACAAATGCCAATATGACTGTAAACTGTAAACTTTCCAAAGAAAACAATGTTTTTGCATTTGTTAACTAAGCCTATTAGCTGAGTGTTTTATCATCGTGTCAAATCAGCTGTTTTCTTACTTTCTGTCACAAGCATGAGAAAAAGTTGTGTAATATTGACAATATGATTGGGTAATTTTCAAATTCACACTCTACGTTATTCAGTTTTCATGGTAACACTGTTCTTTCTGTGCAAATGGAATTTCTCAAATTGTTGGCTTAGCACTTAAACTGTAATAGTGCTGAATTGATTTTAGTTGAACCTGGAGCTGTTGACAACCTGATGTTGTTTAAAACCTATAGTAAGGATTTAAAAAAATTCTGATTTAGGTTGATTTGTGTACACTGAAATCGACATACCAGTGCAAAAGGGTTCATTCGAGATCGATTTGATAAAAAAAAGATTACATAGAGAAACCAGGGAATTACTGGGACCATTATCAACTTAATATCATTTGACTTGCAATATGTTATTAGACCAACCTTTGAAGTAGGGTTGTCAACCCCAGGAGTGCTGAACTTAGTACAACTTGAAAATGACTACCTTCTGATGTTAAAAACATATCCAATGGTAATTGGTTTAAAGAGCTCCTGAAAGGAACTCTTTAAACCAATTACCAAAGGATAGGTTTTCAACAATATATTTAGGTTTGACTTCAGACATATAAATTGACAAATGATTGGATGGGTGCTAAAAGTGTTAAATTTTCCACAGTTAAACACTGAAAAACTGTTGAAAACCTAAACTGTGTTAATTTGTTCAAAAGAGCTACTGTGTAGATCTTTTAAACTTATTACCACAAGATATTTTTTAATTTTGAACAATGAAATGGAAACCTTTTACGTTTTGAAAATAAATAATGTTAAAATAATAATTGTTTAAAAACAATACATGGAGATCTCTTTAGTAACCGACCAAAGATAAAGATCAATTTATACCTCATCCTTGGTAACTTCAGGGCAATATGCTCTTCGCTAGTCACTACGTTATATATATATAACATAGTGACTAGCGAAGAGCATATTGCCCTGAAATTACCCAGGATGTTGATACCTAAACTTTTAGAAAATAAAATGACCTGATTAAGTGACTTGTTAGGTAGATTGAAACATTTTTTTCTGTCTCACAAGGAGACACTTACAGATCTTTCCTCCTCCAACTTTCTTCATTATATTCTGGTAATCAATAACTACCTGACAAAAAAAATATTTTTTGATGTACAGAACTACAATCTACTTATCAGTGCACTTTTCATGTTCAACTAGTTTCTGTTAACCCTTACCGTGCGGCATAGTTTTGGAGATGTTTTCTTGAATGGCGTATCCCGGAATTTATTCAAGATTTCGATTATCCCAATTAATGCCCCACTCAGCATGACTGCATATCTGTTCATGCGGCTCAAGGAAATATCTGGGTCAGGCTACTAGTAGCCTGACCCGGATATTTCCGTGAGCTGTTACTAGTAGCCTGCCCGGATATTTCCGTGAGTCGCACGGTAAGGGTTAACACTTGTAGTACAGCTAGGGCCCCATTCCTCAAATCGATCTTTGGCTAAGTTGATGGTAAGTGCTAAAACATACCATTAGCTTACGACTGTCGTAGTGCAGAGATCACTTTAAAAACGGTGCCATTAGGCACCGGTTTCAAATTGATATCTGCGCTACAACAGTCGTAAGTCTATGTTAAGAAACAACCCTACAGGACATTGTTTAAAAATTCACTTATGATCAACTTAGCCCAAAATGACATTGTTTAAAAATTCACTTATGATCAACTTCGCCCTAAATAGGCTGTTGCAAACCTATCCTGTGGTAATTTGTTTTAAAGAGCTCCTGAAAAAAGCTGTTTTCAATAGCAAAGGGTTGTCACCATTGTAGGTTCCACTTAAATCATCTCAGATCTCTTAGGATTGAACGAGATATTGCAAAATAGTTTTCAATGATAGTTTTGGGTTCTACTAAACATGTTTAGCGGTGAAATAAGATGTCACAGGAAAGTTATAAGATGAAATATTTTGATTACAACTTTATTTATTGTAAACATGACGTGTTTACAATAAAGGAAGCTGTAATCCCAAATATTTCATCTTATAGACACAAACTTCTAAAGCTAGTGCACATAAAGAATCTCAGGAAAGGAGATGAACACCACAGGATGGTAAATTTTCGGTCCTTGTAAATAAAAAATATCACGCCAAAGAATAATCTAAATGGACTATCATGACAGTTTTTATTTGACATTTGACAAGATAAATATAAAAGCTAGTAAATTCAATTTTGTGGGATGAAGAAGATATCACAGAAAAGGTTTTTAACACAACACAACAGGGCGGGTACAGTTTTTGTCCACTAACATCCACTAAAGTTCACTAAAAACAGCGCTGAATGGTCAAAAGCTCTACGGAAATAAATTTATAGCTTTGAGGGTTAACAGACGAGTTCTTCTAACTGCAAATCATCGTGTTAACAAAATTTAAATGTTGAGCAGGTTAGAATTTCTGACAATTTGTTTTTCATTGGCAACATGTATTTTTAATTTTTGCTGGTAATGTTGATATTAACATTTAATAAAAGCAAAAAATTAAAGTTCAATCAGAATAAAATCTCAAAGCATAGTGAAAGCAAAGTCGTTTAAATGCATGAGAAAAATCAAATATGAAAAAAAGTGATATTTGAGTGATTTTGATTTTGAAGAAAATTAAAAAAACACAGATGAGTTTTTGAAAATGAGACTAAAAAAATATTAACTATGTCAAGAAAAAAGATAAAAATATTTTGAAACTAAACTGAGATAAAAACAAAGGAAACAGGAAAAAGATGCGTGGATGATTAAATGTCACACATGCATTACAAAGTTTGATCGATTCTTAATAATCTTCAAAACTGAATAAAATTACCTATAAAATAATTATTCCTTACAGTGCTTGTAAAATCCTATTTGATTACAAAAGTGTTATTTTTAATTGTTGAATTTATAAATATATTTTTTAATAGTACTGTTTTATGTCCGAGCCCAAGCTTATCATAGGATATTTAGTTGTTTCACATGTATTATCCAATCATGTTATATTCTATTATAAGTATTACAAAGTACTAATGTTATTACAGTTACAACACATGTCATTAAGTAACAATGTTATTACAGCTGTTACACATATGTTATCAAGTCATACTATTGTTACATAAGTATTATGGAGACATAGTGTTATTACAGACAGGACATATGTTTGACCAAACAATTATTATTTTCTTCAGTCCCCTCCCTCCGCAAAGTATTATAATGATTTAATGACATAATAAATATATAAAATGTAAAAGTAAAAATATTATTACATTTATAACAAATTTATCCAGTCCCAATATTATTTACCCCAAGGTAAATATTTTACCAAACAGATGATATTCTGATAATTATGGCATACATATTCTTTATATCATTATGGAGAAAATAGCAACATTTCACATGGTCATGATGTTGTCATGGTTTTCTTAATGGAAGTCAACTGCCCGTCATGCAAGGTCAAGGTAGTTCATAGTCAATATAGATGATAGTTGTTTGCTAGCAGAGACTGTAAATATAGCCAATGAAGCACTGATCAAGGCATTGGTAAGTAGATGGTCAATTCCATGGTAACCCTTACAGTGCTAAGAACAACTTTGTTACTTTTAGGTCATTTGTTAAAGGTGATTGGGGTGGCTCAAAGTTTTGTGGCACAGTCCTGTACTAAAATAATCTGACACTCCATCCCATATTTTTTGTAATCCATTCTAAAGAAATAATTATAATTTTAAATCTTTTTACTTTCGTTAAAGTAATTTTGTTCATGATCCTTCCCAAAGACATGTATTATTGCATGACCCCATCTCCCCCCCTAAATTGCTCAAACTTGCTTCCTTTGCATAAAAAATTCATTTTTAGCTGCTGAAAACCTATCTTGTAATAGTTTGTTTAACAGTGCTTAAAGCTCTCATGATCTACATTAACTATAAGGTTTCATTAGTCTAAACTAAAGAAAATACTGAAAATCTATCCTGTGGTAATTTTTATAAAAGTGCTCCCTAAGGTTTTCAACAATTTATTTTCTTAATTTTAAACATTACTATTGGAGCTCTTTAAAAAAAATTACCACAGAATAGGCTCTGTTCAACCTGTGAATCTCTTGGTACTGATAAACCAAAGGTGATATTAAACCTTTACACACTTATCTCACAGATTGTAGAACTGTTTTCCACCCCTGAGATAGATGTTAAGCTTCTTGACATGAAAAAATTAATGGTTCTATGGCACATTTTCAATGGAAGAGGGTCTAAAGTTTTTGTTTTTTAAAAAGTTTACATTAAGAAAAAACTAATGTGGAAGGACATTATTTTAACAGTTTAATATAAAAAATGTAGTTAAGTTTTTTAAAAGTTAGTTTGAAGATGAATGTTGTATTTACATCTGAAGGAATGTAAATTAAAAATCTCAGAAGTTTCAAATCTGAAATGGCTTGTTTATCAAGAGTAGCAATGTAGCACTAATTGATGGATGACAGAGTCTGATCAATCAAACATAGTAAATTAACCCTAAGCGCTGAACACAATATTTGCTTATTTTACCATTTAGATATAAACCAAAACAGACTATTGAAAACTTATCCTGTAGTAATTTGATTAAAAGAGCTCCTTCAGGAACTCTTTTAAACAAATTATTACAGAATAGGTTTTCAAAAGCTCAATGTTTTAAGACTGGCTGAAGTCAACTCAACAGGGTTAATACCCTTTTTTTTTTAATTTTAAAATA
>JAULCD010209069.1:0-10602 GCA_032361085.1 Calliostoma canaliculatum
TGGTAAGAGTAATACACTGCATCAACTGATGTGGTAAGAGTGATACACTGCATCAACTGATGTGGTAAGAGTGATACTCTTCATCAACTGATGTGGTAAGAGTGATACACTCCATCAACTGATGTGGTAAGAGTGATACGCTCCATCAACTGATGTGGTAAGAGTAATACACTTCATCAACTGATGTGGTAAGAGTGATACGCTCTATCAACTGATGTGGTAAGAGTAATACACTGCATCAACTGATGTGGTAAGAGTAATACACTGCATCAACTGATGTGGTAAGAGTGATACACTGCATCAACTGATGTGGTAAGAGTGATACGCTCCATCAACTGATGTGGTAAGAGTGATACACTCCATCAACTGATGTGGTAAGAGTGATACACTCCATCAACTGATGTGGTAAGAGTGATACACTGCATAAACTGATGTGGTAAGAGTGATACACTGCATCAACTGATGTGGTAAGAGTGATACACTCCATCAACTGATGTAGTAAGAGTGATACACTCCATCAACTGATGTGGTAAAAGTGATACAGTTTTTTGCCTTCTAAGTTGAAAATAACGATATGGTTAGCAGTGTTAGTGGTACTGAAAAGTTGTATAATGGAAATAACTGATGACAACTGTGTTGATACTGGTTTACGCACTGAGTTGCATAACACAAATATTGGCTGTCGAAGCGGAATACTCGTTTGTGTCATAGTGTAGTATTATTGCGTAAAAGCATTCGGACGAAAGCGTCCTTGCCTTTTAACTATACAAAATCAGGCCGAAACTGCACTGTTTAATTCAATACATAAGGGGAAAGTATAGTATTATAACGTTAAAACATTCGGACGCAATTGTCCTCGCGCTTTAACTATAAAACATAGACCTAGACTTAACGTTGTACTCATTACATAAGGGTAGAGCATAATGTGTACTCATAGTTATATTGGTTGTCACCCTGAAACATATTCGCGACTTTGTTATGTAAATAACACAAACTTTTACTTTGAAATGTCTGTTGATGCATGGTTCTTTGCAAAGAAAGGGTTTTTGTCAGTCTGATGTACCCACAAGTGTCATTAATGAAAAACAGGATGATTGCACTATTACAACATCGTATAAGTACTTCCACTTTGAAGACACGGGCAGGCCGCAGAGTAGACATTGGTCATGAAACTGTTGGTTTATATTGGTATCTAGTGCTACATAAAGTCCATAACGTGTGCCTTCAAAAGGGCGGTAATTGCCAAATAGCTTGTTTACATCTGCTGCAACCACATTGTACCAATTTCGGACCACAAACTGACCCAAAGCATTAATCTTTGGCACAGCGTTCACCTTTTGTAGTTCCTATCCAATCTGTCCAATGTGTTCTATGGGGTTTATGACCGGACTTTTTGCCGGCCAGGGTAGACGGTCAACAATCTCCTACAACCGGAAGTTGTAAGTTGTCCTGGCACATTGGGGTCTGGCATTGTCATCCTGCAGTAGAAAGTTATTGAGTACAATTGGCAAGCATATGAGAGGAACTTGGTGGTATGCTTATCGAGTAACGTGTCCATGGAGCAGCAAAACTTTAGTTCTATCGTTGAAATGGATGCCACCCCAAACCACAACTGAACTGCCTCCACCCGAAACAACAACCTTCGTCGTTGGTGTGACATTCCGATTGATTGTGTGTAGTTTCTGAAATCGCTGCACAGTTCTATCGTTGTCGCTAAGTGTTCAAGCGATGGCGCTATTTATGAAACTAATGCTAATGATCTGATTTCTGTTAGCTGGGGAGGTTAGTCTCAACATGGATTGACTAAGTCAGTTGCTTCCTAAGTTGTCTCATCAGTGTGTTGAGTGATCACGAATAACTTCATTGGTAGACGGTTTCGTAACTAACCTTTTTTTACCCAATTTATGCACACAAATTTCATACAGTATGATTTGCAAAGACAAAGTGCATTTTGTGTCTTTCATACTGTTTTCGACCCTTTTCTGTTATTATCACATGTTTTGTTGTGTAACCTATGAAAGGATTGCTAGTAAAATAATGAGTCATTGTGGCGGGGATATTGATGACCATGTCGTCTTGTTATTTGTATAACTTATGAAATGTTTGCCAGAATAAGTATGGAACATAGTTTCAGGAATATTGACTACCTTATATCTTGTTATTTGTATAACCTATAAAGGGTTTTCAATACAAGTATGGAACATTGTGGGGGTAAATTGATTACCTTGTTTTCTTGGTATTTGTATCCCTGAGGAAATAGTTGCCAGTAGAAGTATGGAACATTGTGACAGGAATATTGATGACCTTGTCATCTTGTTATTTGTATAACTTGTGAAATGGGTGCCAGTAGCAGTATGGAACATCATGGCGAAGGGAGTGATGACCATGTTTTCTTGCTATATATGTTTGAGACGTTGCATCAGAATACCGTGAATGACAGGATAGATGCCTGTCTTAAACGTACGAACAGTTAGAGTTTAGACCCCTCAAAGCAATGACCTGTGGAGTTGTTTTGTCTCATAGGCTTACGACTGTCGTAGCCCAGAAATCGATTTGCTACCGGTGCCGAATGACAGCGGTTCCAAAGCGATCTTTGCGTTACGACAGTCGTAAGCCAATGTTATATTTTAGCACTTATGATTAACTTAGCCTAAGGTCGCTTTGAGGAACGGGGCAATTTCTTTGCCTTGGAAGATAAATCATCATATCAGACAGAGGCGAATAATCAATTTATTGTCACCCACGTAAGTTTCTGCAGTCATTCGTTGTCTGATGTCACAGTCAGCCCCAATGTCTTCACGTTCCATCAGCTTGTAGGTAACCTTGGAAACCAATTAATGGAAAACTACCGTATTACGGACTAATATCAACCTTGAGCGACTGTCAATTGCTTTATGACACTAGGTGCCGTTTATCAAAACCATCGTAACTTTACGATATCTAAAAAATTGTCACTGAGTAAATGAATTGGTTTACATATATCAACAATTGTTGTAAAATGTGCATTTTCCAGTGAAAACAAGTGTTTTCGTGGGAAAGAATACAGTTTACAACAACGTTTGACATGTGTGAAACAAACTCATTAGTACAGCGGTGTGGTTTACGACGTGTTAATATTAAGAACACTTTGGCTTTACACTGTTTGTCATCTTATCAGTGTTGAACTCCATCTTTAACAGATCGATTCAGAAAGTGTCAACACATGTTGTGTGAAAAATGTATCACAAAATTTATCACAATTCTTGGTGAATTTATGCATCAATGAGAGTCCATGTTAGTTAGGTAAATAGCAAAAATATGGTGTATATATCTGACAATACTATTTACACATGAATATCAATAGCACAATACATTGATAAACAATATCAATTTGCATTATGTTACAGATTACTTTACATTAACATGCACTATCAATATATAAATTATATTACAGATTACAACACATTCATACACAATATCAATAAACATTTTGTTACAGATTACAGCAGATTAATATACATTATCGATACATATTATATTATAAATAACAACACATTGACGTAACATATCAATATACATTATGCTACAGATTGCAACACTTTAATATATATATGTTTTACAGGTTACGACACATTAATATACAATATCAATATATACTACACATTACATATCACAATACATTATTATACAATATCAACATGCATTTTTTTACAAATACATTAAAATACAATATCAATATACATTGTATTGCAAAAAGTTTTGTAAAAATACATGGAAAAGTGACCGAGACACAACTAAACCAGAGACACCAATACAATTTTGAAATGTGAAAGGAAGTGAAAATACAATTTTTTAAAAAAGAACATTTATAAATGATAGTTAACTAACACTGTTACAAGATTATGATATCGATTCAGAGACAGATCTCTGATTACTTCAGCAAAAAAACGATAACACTCGCTGAAAACAACGTCGCCATGACACTTCCTTAAAATTCTTACGACCGTGGTAACCGACGTGTTGAGGATTCTTGTTTTGCCTGGGTAAGCTTCTGATCATTAAAACGTCTTCACTGTACAAACAAATTTGGTTTAAACTTGTCAAAATTGTTGTATTATATGCATTTTCGAAAGACAAACATGTGCACGGTAAACAATGAGTTTTGTAAATGGAAGCTATTGTGATTGTCAATTCAGAGGCATTACCGCCAATGTTTGATCACGTTAGCAAAACAACTATAACGCGCACTGAATAAACGTCGCCATGACACTTCCTCGGACTTCTTACGGTCTTGATAATTGAAGTGTTGATGGTTCTTTTCTGCCGGTGTAAGCCTCTAATCTTTTGAGCTCCACATAGTTAGTAATGGTGGCCAATGTGTACTATAAATAGCCTGGTAGTAGGAGAAGTGCATGGCGTAAAACGAAAAAAACATTATTGAGAAATTAAAATAATCAGCTCATACAAGATCACCAGACCAATGGATTCTGTTTACACGTTCTAAAATTGTTCTGAGCACTGTTTTCCAATTTGTTTTATTTCAATGTCCACACTTTCCTACGATTGTATTGTTTGGAAGCCATACTTGACCTAGTGCACATGGGTAATATTGGTCACCAATGTTTACTTATAAAGCCTGACTGCAGCTAAGAACGTGGTGAAATCTGACGTGATTTACGTGAACGTAGGACACAGGAAGGTGGTTGCACATAAGGGTGGATTCCTATAACACTTAGACAGTGATCAGACGCAACACATCTTATATTTAGGGCTACCACTCGAAAAAATGTATAGAAATTATTTCCTGCGGAAATCTCATCAAACCAATAGAAAACCGCTGAATAATTTCTACACTTTTTTTCTAGTGTACGCTGTCTGTAGTGACCATTCGGTCACTTTTTGTGGTTCAGCACCAAGCGGGATTCAAATCTACATTCTCCGAATCGGGCAACAACCTGCTCCAATTCGCTAACACTCAAAATGCCAGTGCTTGAACTATTCAGCTAACGGGACTTCAAATGTTTCTAAGTGAAGCGTTATGTTTGCTTGCGGGAATATTTGCACGTTAAGAATGTTGAAGTATGTGGATTTTGTACATTGTCCTAAATTACATATTGGCGACATATACGCTAATTGTGGCAGTTCAGTGTCTTAAATTAACAATGGTGTGACTTTGAGGTACCGGTGGTTCAATATCCCCACACACAAGGAAATAGGGTGAATGATAAATCAGGCAAACAAGAAAAACGAGAAGGGTCTTGCATGAATTCGTTCGTGGCTGTGCAGTAAAAGGAGCAGTTAGAAGAATTAAAGTGACCAATCTAGACTTTACCCAGATGAAGGGTTGCTCTGCAAATGGAAAATAAACATTAATAACAAAATCATGATTCAAACTTCAAACTGCTCTTACAGATGCGCAAAGGAAAGCTAATGAAAGACGTAGGACTTAGGCAAACAGTGTCTTTTAGATGCAATTTTTAAACCAGCCCAACGGCATCTTCATTGAATATAAACGAGCCACTAAAAATAAGAATGTACATAATGCAGATTATGCGCAGAGTGGTCTATAGGTCATAATGACTTTTCAGAAATTCAGACTGGTTTAAATGATTCTCCAAGTTATGGGCCGGTGGGTTTACAAACGGCCAAATCGCTGTAAACTGCCTGCTTTTAATCCACACACATTCCCTTGAAAGGTACACAAGTTTCTGTGTCAAATATATTCTTGTTAGACGTTTAACAGTAAACCGTTTCTGCTGTTGAAGTCTTGTATCGCGGTAATTTGTTGATAAGAGTTCCTAAACTAATTACATAATGATACCCTGTTAACAGCATATTTAGATCGACAAAATGGTGATACTACAGAACCTGTAGGTTTTGTTATACTGTCGAAGATCAACTATGAACAGCTGCTTAAGTTACTCGTCATCATCTTCTTGTTTTTGGAGCTCGGAAATAAAACAAATTAACCCTTACCGTGCGGCATAGTTTTGAAGAGATATTGTTATTGGCATGTCCCGTAACTTTTTAAGGGTTTCGCCTATGGCATTTAATGCCTGTCTGTACATGCGGCTCACGAAAATATCTGGGTAAGGCTTTCAGTTGTGATATAAGTAAATAAATTTTATTGAAAACGGCATCAAATCCCAACTCACTCACTGACTATTTCTAATGTAACCTCAAAACGTTGATGGTTTTTCTCTAATATATTTTAAAATATCTGAAACTACTTGTAGGTCAGAACATGTTATAAATTTAGATCAGTCTCTGGCGTTAATGGCTACATTTACCCTACGAAATAGTTCCTCGGGAAAGAAACAAAAACAACAACTGCCAGAAAAATTGGGTGGCGCTTAACTTTTGTTCATGTGTATAGCATATAGTCACAACGTGGGAAGTGACATCAATACAGTCCCTAACCCTCTATGGGTTAATATGTGCCACAACTAAAGTACCTTGTGATTGAAGAGCAACTTTGGCAACAATTTTATTCATAACCAAACCATCTCAGAGCTGACGCATTTGCAATGATGTTCTTGTGGCTGAGTAATATAAATGTTGGAATCTTTAACATAATCCGGAATGCCTAAAACCTTTTGATTTATTTTCAACTGATGTTTGGCTCACAATAAGTTCATAAACATCATACATAAGTACTCCATAATGCATGGCTTCAGGCACTTTCAAACATGTTTATATGTCTATAATTTATTTTTCTTTGTTATAGTTGGGATAAAATGGGGATGGGTGCCAACGATACCAACGATACTTACCGAAGTTTGCTGTCTAGCTACTAATATACATGTTCTGTACACAAAGAAAATATTATCGTTAAAGATCTTGGTCACATTTAGATACCTGACGTTAACGAATGTGCATCTACGTGCCCGTTCTAAGGTGTGTACCCTCTCATGACAGGTGACTAACACACAGTGGGTGCAAACTCTGATATTCTAACGTTTCTCAAGTCAAAGATTTAAATCCCGTTCCTTAGTGCGTTCTTAGGCTAAGTTGATCGTAAGTGATTCTAAAACAATGTCCTGTGGAGTTGTTTTGTATCACATATCACAGGGTTACGATGGTCGTAGAGCAGAGATCGATTTGCAATAGGTGCCAAACGGCACCGGTTCCAAAGCGATTTCTGACCTACGACAGTCGTAAGCAAATGTTATATTTTAGCACTTATGATCAACTTAGTTAAGATCGCTTTGAGGATCGGGGCCATGAATCCCGTTTACCAAAGCTCTCGTCATAACTTTCATCTCTCATAACTTTCATCTCTCGTCATCTCTCGTCATCTCTCGTCATAACTTTCATCTCTCATAACTTTCATCTCTCGTCATCTCTCGGCATAACTTTCATCTCTTGTCATCTCTCGTCAAAACTTCCATCTCTCGTCATAACTTTCATCTCTCATAACTTTCATCTCTTATAAATTCCATCTCTCGTCATAACTTTCATCTCTCGTCACAACTTTCATCTCTCATAACTTTCATCTCTTGTCAACTCTCGTCATCACTTTCATCTCTGTCATCTCTCGTCATAACTTTCATCTCTCATAACTTCCATCTCTCGTTATAACTTTCATCTCTCATAACTTTCATCTCTCGTCATCTCTCGTCATCACTTTCATCTCTGTCATCTCTCGTCATCACTTTCATCTCTGTCATCTCTCGTTATAACTTTCATCTCTAATAACTTTCATCTCTCGTCATCTCTCGTCATAACTTTAATCTCTCGTCATCTCTCGTCATAACTTCCAACTCTCGTCATCTCTCGTCATCACTTCCATCTCTCGTCATAACTTGCATCTCTCGTCATCTCTCGTCATAACTTTCATCTCTCATAACTTTCGTCTCTCGTCATTTCTCGTCATAACTTTTATCTCTCATAATGTGATTTCTCTCGTCATCTCTCGTCATAACTTTCATCTCTCGTCATCTCTCATAACTTTCATTTCTCATAACTTTCATTTCTCGTCATCTATCGTCATAACTTTCATCTCTCATTACTTTCATCTCGTCATAACTTTCATCTCTTATCTCTCGTTATAACTTTCATCTCTCATAACTTTCATCTCTCATAACTCTCATCTCTCATAACTTTCATCTCTCGTCGTCTCTCGTCATCACTTTCATCTCTCGCCATCTCTTGTCATCACTTTCATCATTTATAACTTTCATCTCTCGCCATCTCTCGTCATCACTTTAATTTGTCATAACTTCCATCTCTCGCCATCTCTCATAACTTTCTTTTCTCATAACTTTCATCTCTCGTCATCTCTCGTCATAACTTTCATCTCGTCATCACTTTCATCTCTCGTCATTACTTTCGTCTTTTGTTTTAACTTTTTGTCTCAGCGTTTAAGCATTCGACTTAGCATTTCGAAAGCTTAGTGAAACGAACGCCTACTTTTGTTTTGGCTCACTTCAGATGTATGTTTCCAAATTCAGTATCGAGTCTTTTTAAATGACATTCGAACCTAGTGTTTTGGCAACGTTTGAGGGTTTTTATTAACTAGACGCTACTGGGATGCTTATACCCAGTGTTTTGCTTTTAATCCTAATCTTGCTTTAAAGACGTCCTGGTTTTGTTTGTTTTCGCCAAAGATTTGCTTAACCTTGGTATATCCGAGTCCACTAATCATTTGACGAATCTTTGACTAGAACATCAATCAAACACACACATCCATATTTTAAAGTTTTGTGGGCTGTGAATTATATTAATAAAGATTCGACGTTTCATTTATTGTGTAACCAAATAAGCAGTTGGAGTTTGCATTATAAATCGCAGTTATTATTTTAGGGGGAAAAATATAAGATATGTTGAAGTTCATATGTAACCACATTTATTGATTTATTTTTTTTAATTATCAAAAAACAAAACAAAAAAAACTTAATTTAAACAAAGGATTTTTCAGATGAATATTCATAAAATAAACCTTATTTCCACTGTACGCGTACTATATTGTAATGGATTGCCCCAGTTAAACGACAACACTTTTGCAGCGCTTTTAAGTACCTAAACCTGCCACATACTTAAAGGCGCAGAACCCGTTTCCCTATCACTATATCACTAAAGTACTTTAACATGCGCTTTAACTGTTAAAGTGCCTGGTCAGCTTTTTCCTCTCAAGTAAGTCACATCTTTTGCTTTGATCAGAACAGTTTTATTAGCGTCAACTAATGATTTTACGAGTGGTTCTTTAAGTAGTGTAAAACGGATAATAATTACCTGCTTGACTTTTTGGCGTTTTGTGAGGACTTCTATAACTTGTCATGAGAATAATTATATTAACAATGAAATTTCATTTCATTTTTGAAATTGAAGATAATAAATCTAAATCAACAACACTCTACTACAAGAAACAATGGAAACAATAATTAGAAACTATTCAGCAAATTTTTATTGGTTTAATGATATTTCCATAGGAAATCTGATTAAACCAAAGAAAATCGCTGAGTATTTCTTTCCCAGTGAAAATTGGTCTTTATATATTTATCTAAAAATAAATTAATTACATTTACTTGTTTTGTTTTAAAAAATATTAAGTGAATCTTTAAAACTAAATAATTTCCCATTTAGTCAACAGGTGCTTTTTAAGAGCATATAATTAATAATCGTTAGTTCTGTCATTTACAGTGTATTTTTATAGGTTTCATATTTTAAAGCATTGCTACAAAACGTGACATAGGTCAATAGAAATTTAACTTGTGTATGCATACAAGTGCACTACATATATTCCTCTTTAAAGCCAATATGTATACGTAGTGGTGATCTAACATGATTGTGCAGATATAATTTAGGCGTGATTGGTATTCAAAAGTTAAGGTGATGATAAACTAAAGCAGGTTTGATTTGACGGTTAGATGATATTGAAAGTAAAGCTACAATGTATAAAATGTCCTAATTATGAAATTATTTAAAACAATTAAATTTGACTCTGCGGTTCTATATGTTGATTGGTTGTGCGGCCTGTTTCAATACGTTGATTATTTTTTGTTTGTCTGATGCGGTGAAACTGACCTGCTTTTAAATCTGAACTCACTTACTTACTATATGGGTCTGCTTTCAACTCTAAAGTGCTGAAAGTATATCATACAGCTTTATGACAATGGGAACTAATATCGATAAAGTTAAAAGCATTATTCTCTTTACCGGAAAGAACAGCCTGTTTGTTTATAGGTTCGATCAAAAGTTTTATGTGGCTACAAAATCAACATTGTTTATTTAAAAAAAATAAAATTCTATATTTGCATATTTATATCTAAAATTGCACATGTGTTATTTCTAGACATGACTGCTTATTTTACAGTGTGATAGATCAGTATACTCAGACATGCCTTCGTAAATTATAAAATTCTCATCTCACCACATTGCTATCACGACAGTGTACTTTCTTTTGACTCATTTTTCTAAAAATATATTTATGGCTCAGTGCAAAATAAAACAAACGTTTTCTCTTAAGTTTCACAAATAAAAGCTACCTTGTTATCTTTAAAAACTTATGTTACCCCGTGGGGTTTCCGGGGAGTGTCTTCGGACGCTGGGAAGAATAGGACCCCAGTACCCCATGCTTGACGTACAAGCTGGCTAAAATGGGGATCTTTTGCTGTAGCTTTT
>JAULCD010209180.1:0-10601 GCA_032361085.1 Calliostoma canaliculatum
TGCAATAACTATTGATATTAAAAGGTATTATTGCAATACTAATGCAATAACTATTGCCAACCATATAATTCTTCTTGGAGAGAAAACCATAAAACACTACAACTAACAACAAAAATTAACTTTAATTATATTTTAAAACAATAACCATCAAAATTATCACAGTTCTTTGCTAAATTGACACTGACTGAGTTTGAAAAAAAATGATTATTTTGTGAAATACCCTTTCAAAAGAGAATTAAAAAATAAAATGATATGTTTTGCAAACATTTGCCACATAAATCACTTTTTCATGTAATTATGATAAAGTGTAAAATATCAAATGCATATCTGGAGTCAAGACTATTAAAACAATCGATATTAGACATTAAATCGATACTATCAATTGTTAAATGCGAATCCAATCGATAGGGCCTACATTGATATTGAAGAACTCACGTTTGCAATACATCGATAGTCCGATGTATTGTTACACCCCTACTGATTTCCCTACTGTCCACGTACATAAAACAAAAAGTGTCATTACCGCCCAAGGCTCCATTCCTCAAAGCGATGTTAGTGTTATGACAATCGTAAGTGATTTTTTAATTTGGTTGATCCTTAGGCATACGGCTGTCGTAGCGCAGAGATCGACTTAGAACCGGTACTGAATGGCACCCGTTCCAATACGATCTCTGCGCTTAAACATCACTTTAATAAATACAATTTTACATATGTCAAATGATGTTATCTACAAGAACAAATCTGTAAAATTAATAGTTATAGACACGGTTGTTTTTTTACCTAAATTTGATTTTTAAGTTAAAATTTAAATTACAAACATAAGATTAACTTGTCATTACCATCACGGTTGCAAACTTCGAATTTAAGTGAGTTGGTGGGTTAGAGTAGCCTAAACAGCGTTACTAACTCACCTACTCACCTAAATTCGAAGTTTGCAACTGTGATTTTTATGTTTATTTTATGTTTATACTTTTAAGTTTAACTTAAAAATGTAAAATCAGTCAACTTTGTGCACTGTTGTTTGTTAGAGGTCAGAAGTATGTTAGTATATTATAGTCCCCTAAAAAAGAACTCTCAATGAGAACGATATTTGTTTGCATTTTTGTCTGTGAAATACTTTTTAAATTTCCAATTTTTTCAAAAAGTCATATTTATTTTGTGTATTAGTAGTTACTAGACTGTCGTCCATAAGACTCTATAAATATTCCACATGACTAGCATTTAAGGGGTTTTCTTGAGAAATCGCCTACTTTAAAGTTGGACAGAAAAACGAGGTTTATGTAGGCTGGGTAAACGAGTTGATTAACTGCGGAGTGACAACATGGCTGCGCTCATGGAAGGATTTGCTTTGGCCAAACTTGCTGGAGAATCTGCTCTTATTGGTGTGAAGAATGCAGAAAATTTAAATCAAGTAATAATCACTTCAAAAACAGGTTTTATAAACGTATACCAGGTATGTATTTAGTTGCCATCGTTGCGTTAGAGGTGTTTGTGATGATTGTTGTTTTCACACGTGGTCCGATGACTCCCGAAAACAAACAGATTTTTCCATTATTGAGACTTTTCAACCACACAATGCACATTTTTAATGTAGCATACGTAAGGTCTTTATCTTACAGAAATATTGTACTTTTATGGAATTAAAACAAAATCCCAGATCATCCACCACTCCTCGCTAAGACTGAAATAAAAGTTAAAAACCACCACAACAACTCGCACAAGATTATATTTTTAGCCTTAGATTCTAATTGAACACAAATAACATATTTGAATATTCACAAATATTGCTTATAGTTTCACTGTACTACTGTAAGTTTCATTCACTTGTATATAATAAATCAATCTTATTTTAAGGGCTCCATTCATTTCATTACAATTTACATTTGTGTTTCACTGAAATTATAACAATTTTTTTTTTTAAATTAACATTATATGTACGCATCTTGCCATCCTTCCACAAATGACTTGATTCTGGTATCAATGCTGCATTGCTTTTTTACATGTCAGTTTCAGAACGTGTTAACAACATTTATTATATTCTTTATCGGTCCTTGCCGCTATTGGTTGTAATATTGCCCAAGTGGCGTTAAACAATAACTCACTCTATATCAATCAGCTGTCTGACCAGAAGCTCATCAGTAGTTGGTCTCTACGCCACGGAATACAGATCACCTGTCCCACAGTCTGGTGTCGCAGCAGAGCCAAATACCTCACAGTACAGAACACACAGGTCAGTACACACAGTCTAGTGTCATGGCAGAGTCAAGTACCTCACAGTACAGAACACACAGGTCAGTACACACAGTCTGGTGTCATGGCAGAGTCAAGTACCTCACAGTACAGAACACACAGGTCAGTACACACATCTGGTGTCATGGCAGAGTCAAGTACCTCACAGTACAGAACACACAGGTCAGTACACACAGTCTAGGGTCATGGTAGAGTCAAGTACCTCACAGTACAGAACACACAGGTCAGTACACACATCTGGTGTCATGGTAGAGCCAAGTACCTCACAGTACAGAACACACAGGTCAGTACACACATCTGGTGTCAAGGCAGAGTCAAGTACCTCACAGTACACCACAATACAGAACAGTACACACACGACCGTGGTCATTATATTTTCTACAGTTTAACTTGACTATAGCTGTCAGATTTACGCTCAAATAAAATATTTTTTAATTCCTAGTATAACGATTCTACAGCCTGATCTACTTGTTACCTTCAAAGTCTTTTTGCGCCAGTCACACTTTTCCAATCAAGTATTGCTATTGGTCTCCACACACCCTACCCATCCTAAATATAAATTACCTCACTTTTTCATATTTTAGCAATTGAAGTTCTGGACGGCTGAAACAACCAACTTTGACAAAGCCAAGAAGAAACATGTGAGTACCAATGAAAATCAACACTGTCTTACCTGCTTCTATTCAAAATAATCTTATATAGTTATCTTGTGAAAATATTATGTTTTTATCGTCTTCAAGCTGAAAACGGTATAATAATGTTTACCGAAACATCGCTAGTGTGCAATTAAGAAGTTGATCATCCATAAAGTTTGTCACATTCTACTTTGTGCAGTGTTGTGTTCTCACAGATACTCACACTTGTTGTTTTGCAGATTGGCACAGACATCTACCGAGTTCTTGTTGAGGATGAGTTCGAGCCGATCCTGGTGTGCAAGGATGGACGAGTTGATTTTGAGGATAATCTCTTGGAGGCGAGGTCACCAGGATCTCGGAGTGAACGGGATGTGGTCACGTGGTGTCAGTCGTACGTCATCTCCGGAAGTCTGACAGTTGTTGTTCTCTCTCACACACAGGTACAGAGTAGAAGAAGACATTGTTTTTACACACACACGAGCGCACGCTCGCACACACACACATACACATACACAGTGAAGTACAGAGAAGTAGATGAAGCTTTTTGTGCTGACCTCCTCTACTGCTGTTACTGGCTATTTTAGTGTCAAAATTCTATTCAAAATAAGCTGTTAAAAACCTATTTTGTAGTAATTTGTTTAAAAGAGCTCCTACAGGATCTCTGTTAAACAAATTACCACATGACAGGTTTTTAACAGCACAAGTGGTCACAGTTTAAAAATCTACTTAACCCTATTCAGCACTGTAAGCGTTAGGCTGTTCACTGACATATAGAAGTTGATATTCATATATCTGGATAACAACTTGTTATTGCTGAGTTGTGACATTTTGCAAGTAATCAGTTTTACGCAATCAACATCTGTGGTGTCCTTGTTCCAGAACACTGTGAGTCTGTCCCGCCACACCTACCTGTCCGACGCAGAGTGCTGGAGGCAGCAGAGGTCGGAGCTACCTCGCCCCGCCGACCAGCTGCTGACCTGCTGCCTCGCCAAGAAGACCGAACCCTGTCTGCTGACTTTGTGTGAGTGTTTACTCCTTGTTGTCAAACTGGGGATGTGTGCTCGAAATGCTGTTTTTTGTCAAGTTTATTATTATCGGTAAACTTAACTCCAATCTTGGCTTCTTTTAAAGTTAACAGTAAGTGTAATGATTTTTTGTCCACAAACCCTAAGCTGTGTGGCCTAGGACTCCTTCGTGGTGTCATTGATGGAGTTTTTTTCACAATGTAAACAATTGTACAAATGTATTCAAGTTGAATACAACATTTAAACCTATTTTGAGAAGAAAAAAAAGAAAAAGTTCCTCAGGAGCTCTTTGAAACATTGATCACAGGATAAGTTTTAGCAGCACTGGTTTGTCAGGTTGAAGTAATCTCATTCAGTCCTTTAAGAGTGAACTGTATGACGCTTTGTGACTCCTTCAGGGAAAGACGGCCAGCTCCTGGAGACGTCCTTGACGACATGCAGCAGCGTGGACAACAACCAGGAAGTGGCCACGATCCCCGGCATACAGAGCAGCTGCAGCATTACCTCCCTTGACCACACCCACGTGGCCGTCGCGGGCATTCAGAAACAAAACAAAGGTTGGTGTTGCTCGCTTAACTTGCTTTGTTGAGTTAAACATAGCTCATTGTACTTGACTTAACCCTTAAAGTGCTGAACTCAACACTTGTCAATTTCCAAACTCCAACCTAAATAGGCTGTTAAAAACCTTTCCTGAAATATTGTGTAAAAGAGCTCCTACAGTAATTATTACAGGAAAGGTTTTCAACAGCTTAAAGTGGTAACAGTTTTGAGTTATACTCGTCCCAGTTCAGCACTTCAGGGGTTAATTTTGGTGAAATATTTGTAATACTTGATACTTGGAAGTGTTTCAGCAGCATATTGTGTTTGTTTCAGTGGGGTTGGGGATCTACAATGTCAAGTTTCACGCTCTTCAAACGTGGAGGCCTTTTCCAGAACATGTGACCACCAAACCAAATGTAAGATACTTTTACTCTGTGAACATGTGACCACCAACCAAATGTAAGATATAACTCACCTCATATGTAAAATATCCTGTTTCTTTGAACATCTTGACAATAAAACTAAGTGTCAGATATTCTCAATACATATAATCTGACTCCTGCACACATCAGGGTGCCATTCCATTAAGCTCTTGTAAGGCTAAGACATCTTAATTTCATCTTAGTGCTTTTGTTACGAGTTAAGAAATCTTGGGCTTTCAAGAGTTTCTTGGAATGAGGCCCTGCTGTCTCGATTCCCTTGTAACATTTGGTTTAAAAGTTAGCCGAGGAAGTGTTTGATGGTTGTCAAGAACTATTGACTAAGATCGACCTTCGCTTGCAATAGCCTCGTAAAAAGGGTTCCTAAACAGAACGTTGTCTCCTCGTCTAAATAGATTTTAGGTGTTTTTTTATCACAGGATGGATTTTCAACAGCCTATTTAGGTGCATACTGCATAAATCCATGCTATGATATCTCCATTACACTACGTTACATAGCCCTGGACACAAACCCAAGCTTTCTGTAAATTTGCATTACGTGTCGGTAAAAATGGCTGGCTTTGTTTTAAAATTTTGTTAAGGGCTCTTTGAATAGTGTATTGAGGTCAAACTTTTGAAAGAACGATTTGGATTGAGCACAATATTTTCTGTGCTTAGAATTTGATTGGATGATAGTGACGATGACGCAACTTCCAATTCAACAGAAAAGTTGGCGTTTGTTTCCAGAGCAATGTAACGTAGAGTATTGGAGATATCTTTACATGGATTTATCCAGGATGATTGATGTGTTCTTGCCACTCTAAGTGTTACCATACAGTTGATTGTTGTTTCTTCCCCCAGCTGTACTGTCACTGGGGGCACCTGTTCCTGGCGTGCAACAAGACTCTGTACGCCTTCCCCTTCGACTGTCAGCCATCCACGGTTGCTAGGTTACTGGGGCAAAGAGAGAAGGTCAAGGACACTGTTAACGACCCGGTTCCTGGTGTGGTCAGTTGGTTGGCGGAGAACAAAGTAAAGGTGGGGCAGACTTACATTATCTGTCAGCAATATCATCAAAAACTGGCTCCACAGGAGATATCGCTTGTGTGAGATGAAGCGAGAATTCCAAGGAGATATTGTCACAAATAATGTCATTGTAGCGACATCATACCAATTGTCTCATCATTGTGATGTCACAATGGGTATGTAGCATTGTTTTGGCTCACGGCAGCACCAAAAAAAATGTCGGTAACACATTTACAAATGATTGATTAATGTTATTAGATTGATTTTGAATGAATCTCCGCTCATGTCTCTTGATGTCAAATATATCAACACTCATTGATAAAAGTCTCGGTGTTTAAAACATTTATCAACTCATGTTGATATATTTGATATCAGGAGACACTCGGGTGAGATTCTCTATTTATGACAGGTAACAGAAAGCATTTAATGGGACAGCTTAAGATTAATGCCGGAACATTTTTCCAATTGTAGACTCAGTTTAGCTCACACGGATGATTGTACAGCTAGAAGATCAACAACAATTTTTCATGAATATAAACAGAAACATTCTGATATGTAAATCATCTGAAGGAGTTAGTTTACACTTATATAATACACTCATATTTCTGTCTGTAGAAGTCAGTCAGTTTACACTTATATAATACACTCATATTTCTGTCTGTAGAAGTCAGTCAGTTTACACTTGTACATAGTTCTATTTCTGTCTGTAGAAGTCCCAGAACGACAAAGAGATCGAGAAACTGTTCACATCACTGAACGAGAAAACCAAGGTGAGTGGGGATCTGTACACACCCTGGCATTAACCCTCAAGTGCTGAACCCAACTCAATTTCAATGTTCAAACTCTAACCTAAACAGGCTGTTAAAAACCTTTCCTGTTATAATTTATGTAAAATAGCTCCAATAGTACAGGGAAAGTTTTCAACAGAAGAAGGTGGTAACAGTTTTGAGTTATATGTACCCCAGTTCAGCACTAGGGTTAAGTTGTTCATACTTTTCATCTGGAATTGTACCGGTATTTCTGTAACTAATTAAAATTCATAATTAACCACACACTGTACACAGACATCCAAAATCCTTTAAGGCACTTCACTGACATTAGTTTGACTGTTACCACTTTATGATGTTAAAATCTTATCCTGTAGAAATATTTGTTTAAAAGAGCTCTTTTAAACAAATTGTGACAGGATATGTTTTTAACAACCTTGAACCTACTTAGGTTCGATTTTGGACTCTGAAATGAAAAGATGCCTTTATCTCTTCAAAGATTTTATGTAGATGCAGCTGACAGCCACGAACAAGAGACAATTTTCTGTTACATTTGATAATTTGTTCATATATTCATATATCTTTGTTCATATATTTTTTAATATATTAGGGACATTTTAAATAGTAGGTACTGCCTTTTCTTTTTGGTTATTGATTACGAGGAAACAAAGATGATTGCAGCAAGTTGTTGAAACCTGACAAGTCAATCCATCTGTTCTGTTTCAGGACGTCTCCGGGAGTCACTTCACAAAAGAGTTTAATGAGCTGATGAAACACCTGTGTCGTCCCGGCAACAGTCACTGGCTGTCTAGCGCCCACCTGTCCCACCTGACTCGTACCTGCTTCACCCAGACACACACCTGGCCCCGCCCACACATACAGCAGCTCGTCAGACACCGGCTCATACCACACAGGTAATATACACTACTAGTGCACATACTTTGTATGAAGGGTCCAGATTACTTCTTTGATGGGCATTTTCTAGAAGTTGGCGTGATGAACAATAAAGGTACCTTTATTGTTCAAGGGCCCAGATTATATACAAGATAAGACTATTAATAAAGCATATACCTGGTGAGAAATACAAGTATGTGTTTAACCCTTAAAGTGCTGAGCCCAATTTTTTTTCTATTTGATTGTCGAAATTCTGCCCAAAATAAGCTGTTAAAAACCTATCCTGTGGTTGTTTGTTTAAAAGAGCTCCTACAGGTTTTTAACAGCACAAGGGGGTCACTGTTTCAAAACCTACTTAGTCCTATTCAGCACTGTCAGGGTTAATTATGTATCCTATGTACAAAAAAGAGTTCGTGCATGGTGTGCAGCTATATAGTCTTCATCTGTTGTGTTTCAGTGAGCAGAATGTTGTGTTCGAGACGCTGATCGCGCACGGAGAAGTGTCGCTGATCCACCAGCTGCTAGCGTCCATAACGGACGTGTCGGAAATGTCCCTGCTTCGCTGTCTGCAGGGATACTTGGAGTAAGTTCACCTGTAGCTACTGCTGTCTGCAGGGATACTTGGAGTAAGTTCACCTGTAGCTACTGCTGCAAGGAGGGGCTCCTGAACAGAGCTGTGTGGATGTTGTGTGATGATACAATAAAGTTGTGTGAATAGTTTGGGCATATGCTTGCTCCTCCATCAGGTGAATTCACCTGATGAAAGAGCAAGCATGTGCCCGAAACGTCGTGAAATTACGACATCCAAGAAATCCCGAACTATGTACCATCACTTCTAAACGTCTCAAAAAGAAAAGTTGTGTTAATTTCAACTGTGACATATATCAGCAGCTAAATTATTACTTATTTTACGTAAATGTGATGATACAACTGACATGAAAAGTCTTACTTTTGTCAACTTATATGTGATGATGTAACAGAACTGTGACTATATAAAAATATGTGGTGCTACAATTAAGAACTGTATGATACTATTAGAGTTAAGTCAAACAGCCCATTGTTTTCCTTGCAGTCTGACAGATGAAGAGTTTATCCAACAATGTTCCGACATCACAATACCAGATCAGACATCCAGGAGGCCCGAAAACACAACGCCACCTGTCTGTGATGACAAGGCTTTCCTACTGTATCCTTGACCATCCAGCTGTATTGCATCTAGACATAATGTACCAAATCTAAAAACAATGCACTACATTTCAACATAATGTACTACATATAAAAACAATACACTACATTTTGACATAATGTACTACATCTAAAAACAATACACTACATTTTGACATAATGTACTACATCTAAAAACAATGCACTACATTTTGACATAATGTACTACATCTAAAAACAATGCACTACATTTCAACATCATGTACTACATATAAAAACAATACACTACATTTTGACATAATGTATTGTATCTTGACACAATGTACTTCATCTAAATACAATGTATCTCATCTAGACATAACATACAACATCTGAACACAATGTACTACATCTAGACACAATACATGTAAAAAAAACCCTGTAATGTCACCGCCTACTCAAACTAAATATTTGTACATTTTAAGCGACCCTACTTTAATCTTTCAAATGCAGGATTAGGAACTCAAACTGTATCAGGTTTACCACACATATCATCCATGTTACAACTTAACTGTGTCAGTAATCACCTCCTCGGTCTGCCGTTCAACGATGTGTTTCTCGTCGACTGTTTGAGGAAGCTTTCCTTCAAGAATGTTCTTGTAAGATCTTTTGTATCAGAGTTTCACTAGTAATACTAAATTCACTGTTTTAAATGTACTTGGTCAAAGTGTAGCGCGAACCAGGAGTTTTACAATGATCTGTATAATTTGTGATAGCTGACTGGTTGCCTGTGTCAAAACATACTTTGATTATCCCCCGCAACGCGTTTTGTGGTGGGTATTAAAATAGACTCCGTCCATGCAGTTTCTTCTTTTCCGGAGCGCAACTTTCTCAAAAAGGGGTGCATTTTGTTCATGAAGCAGAACTCAAAAACCCTTCAATATTTATCAACGAAACTTTGCATTCATATTTTACCATTGCGGGGGATATTGATGACTTTGTCTTCTTCTTGTAAATGTCTCAACAAATGAAGACTAAAAAAATTCTGGTTTTAGTTTACTTCTCAGCTGCCATGTTGAGCACAGGAATGTTAACCCTTAACCCTTGCCGTGCGGCATAGTTTTTAGAGAAGTTACCCCGAGTGGCGTGTCCAGGAATTTTTAAGAATTTCTTCTATCCCAATTAGTGTCTCTCTCAACATTGCCTGTTTTGACATGCGCCTTTATGAAATATCCGGGCCAGCCTGACCTGGATTTTTCCGGGAGCCGCAGGGTAAGGGTTAATAAATAGAGTCAGCACAATTTACAACTAAGACTAACTTGTGCTGTTGAAACCCTATTCTGCAGGAACTCTTTTAAACAAACTATCACAGAATAGGGTTTAAACAGATTACTTAACTTGGAATTTGGACACTGAAATGAACAAATTTTGTACTCAGCACTTTATGGGTTAACCCCTGTAGTGCTCAGCTTAACATGGTTAATTTCAGTATGTGAATCACCGCGTAAATTGGCTGTTGAAAACCTGCCTTACAGGAGCTCTTTTAAACAAATGACTTCAGGATAGTTTTCAACAGTCTACATTGGGGTGGGATAGTGCAATTGTTAGCATACTGAACTTCTGACCCAAGAGGTCCGGGGTTTAAATTCTGCGCAGGGGGCTCGGCGTCATTCTCTGAGTTGGAAACCTTTCAACATTCAGCGAGGACAGATTAGAATGCTTCAACACAGTAACACTCTTAGTTCGCAGGTACTAGCCGAAGCTCGCAGGTTTAAACTCTACTGATGTGACTTCAACGCACTAAGGGTTAACTCTATGTTCCTGTTGCAGATTCTCCTGGAGTACCTGTACTACCTGTTAAAGATTCTGCCCGTCGTGCCCTCTGGGGAGGGGGACACCACG
>JAULCD010209291.1:0-10599 GCA_032361085.1 Calliostoma canaliculatum
ACTGTGCACTTTCAGCAACCAAAAAATTTTGATCCATACAATATGAATTTATCATCATCCCAACTTCTAAATGCCGCTCAAACAAATCAAACAAAACAAATTTTATTAAGTGCACAGTTTACAATCATTTTAGGAAGTCATCGCCCCAAAATGAATCTCACCTTATAAAAGCATCTGCGCTATTTTGAACTTCGTCCGGTTCTTTGAAGAAGATTATTTTAACTCTTTGCAAGTTGCTGATGATGTAGATCTGGAATCAA
Source organism: Calliostoma canaliculatum (assembly GCA_032361085.1). Lineage (NCBI taxonomy): Eukaryota > Metazoa > Mollusca > Gastropoda > Trochida > Calliostomatidae > Calliostoma > Calliostoma canaliculatum. Next base: position 261 of record JAULCD010209291.1, read on the forward strand.
CGGTTGACATCATGTGGTTAACCCTTAAAGTGCTGAACCCAACAATTTCAATGGCCAAGCTCCAACCTACGTAGGCTGTTGAAAACATTTCCTGTTATAATTTGTGTAAAAGAGCTCCTAAAGGAGCTCTTTTACACAAATTATTATAAGAAAGGTTTCCAACAGCACAAGGTGGTAACAGTTTTAACTTATAGCCACCCCAGTTCAGCACTGTAAGGGTTAACATAAACATAAAACAAGTATAAACTTTACACTTAGAGGTACATTATCAAAATTGCAAAACAATCATTTCTATTTTTGTTGTATATATAAATAACATTTTTGGTTTGTTAAATACGTTCATGTCTTTATTTTTTAATTGAACCATGTGGGTTATTTTCAGCTTCAAACACTCTCAGCATGTAACTACGGTTAGCTCTAACAAAGTTTTGTGCTATTGTCTCTAATGCTCTTAGTAGTTAATTTTCATCGAAAGCAAACCATGTGACAGATATGTATTCTCGTGTGCGGAAATTGCTTGGGTGGAGTTGGTGTGTTCAACTATAAATAAAATCAACTTCCGATGCAATCTTATGTAAATTAAAAGATAGAAAGTAGCTACGTGATACAAACACTTGCATCTTTGATAGTGAACTTTAGTCAAATAGTTTACTCACGAATAAAACATAATACGTTTCCCTTTTTTCTTGTTGTTTAGTAAACAGAATGAAACAAAATGTTTAAGTTTACTATATAAATTATTGCGTAACGTCTCACTTCCCTGTCATGTTGCAGCTGTGTTGGTAGAGCGCGCATTTTAAGTGATGCAATAATTTAATGTATGCATTTCACGACTATATAAAATCGTAGGTGTTACTTGAAAATCAAAATTTAAAGATTGCATTGGATTTGCCCACTAAAATCGTTGTTAACGACAATATTTGGGATTCTTTAAAAATATACTTTTGATATCAGATAAAACTAATTTATATTAATAGTTGAACGTAAGGGCTAATATATGACATAGGCTTACGACTGTCGTAGCGCAGAGATCGCTTTGGAACCGATAGCATTCGGTACCACCGGTTCCAAAACGATTTCTGCGTCACGACAGTTGTAAGCCGTTGATAAGAAACAACTCCACATGACATTGTTTTCAAAATCACTAAGATCATTTTAATACAAAAATCGTTTTAATGAACAGGGCTCTGGTTTAAAATATTAACATTACACCAACCTTAAGAGTTGCTGTTGCAGTCAGGTTACTGGTCAGTTCATACGCTTCTACAGAGATATCCACGTATCCCAACATACTGGCGGAAAACAGCCTCTTTGTGATTACACTGCCGTTATTCGTGACTACGAAGGCATCATTACCGATGTTGTCGATGTCACTTCCGGTCTGACCTAAATCCCGGAAGTAGGCAACAGCATTTGGTCCTTCATCAGCATCTGTCACTCTCTCCTGCAAAGTGAGTTGGGTAGTTTAACCCTAGAGTGCTAAAATGATTTAGTAGGATTTAAAATTGTGACTACCTGAAGCTCTTAAAAACCTATCTTGTGATGATTTGTTTGAAAAGCTCCGATAGGACAATATTTTTTAACAGCCAATTGGGAGTGACATTTAGACATTGAAGTGGACAAATACTCAGCGGGACACCCAAAGGGTTAACGCCGATTCCCGTCCGTGTTTGAGTTATCTAACTGCGGAATGCTATCAGGGCCTCGTTCCTCAAAGTGATCTTATGCTAATTTGATCGTTATTGCTAAAATATCACTTTAGCTTACCACTGTCGTAGCGCAGAGATTGCAATAGAACCGGTGCCATTCGGCACCGGTTCCTAATCTATATCCAAGCTACGACAGTCGTAAGCCTGTGATAAGAAACTACTCCACAGGACATTGTTTCAAAAATCACATACAACCAACCTAGAGTAAGACCGCTTTGAGGAACGGGGACTTGGGAGGCTTCACAGAAAGTGATTTCGCAGGTTTTTGTCCACAATCAAGTGTGCAGAAACATGTGCTTTTATACCTTAATAGTTTTATAGAGAAATTAACTTGAGTGTGTCATAGAAATCCCAAACAGATGGGGCATTCTGAAAGACGGATTGTCATTAAGTACCCGTTAATAAAGAAAACGAAACACAAGCAGGCACGACAAACATGCTTGGGAAATATATTCAGCCGAGACAAAACGGTGCCACCACCAACAACCGGGTGGAGGCTGTCCATTGTTTTGTGATGACGTGTTACTATTAAACACTGTTGACATCAGTTTAGATTCTGTGCAAACCGATTTAATTGACAACGTCTAGATGAGTGAGTGAGTGAATTATTGTTTTACGCCGTCCGTCTACATGGACAAATTGTCTGCAAGAATGTGTTCTCTAAGTGATCAGAAAAAGGTGATCTTTTAACTTGATACAATAATAAACCGGGTAACTTCTTGAAGAGGACTGTAACTTAATACCGAATTTCATCATTTGGATTTTGCGTCAAAATTGCAAAGCAAATAATGAACAAACATCACATTGTCCCCGCTCAAAAAGTCCAAACGAGAGTTATCAGTTCGTAAAATTTTAGTACAATACAACCAGGCTCCTGTTTTACTCCCCACCACATCAGTCAGTAAAGCGTTAAAGATTTCGGGGATTTAACCCTTACAAAGGTTTGGATGAAAAATTAGTTTATATATTTCACAGGTAAGAAGCAATATTCATGGTTTAGAATATAATAAATTGATATCGACAAAAGCGAGTGCTGCAGAAAGTCATTCAAAGTCACCCCCTTTAACTCAGTCAGTGTCGTGTGTGTCTTCCATCCGCTCTAACGCGGGCATTGAGACGATGAGGTAAAGAATCACAAAGAAGAGCAATAAAGGTCATGAGAATTTTCTTCCATTCTCGCTGCAAGGCAAGGGTCAATTCCACGACGTTGGTTTGTGGTGGCTGACGTCAATAAACACATCTCTCTAGCTTATCTCACAATTGCTCAATCTGGTTGAGATCTGGTGAATTTGTTGGCCAATTCATCACATTTAATTTCAGCTTTCTGAATGAATGCTTGTGTCATCCTGGTGGCATGTGGACGGGCGTTGTTATATTTGAATATCAAGTGACCTCAAGGACAATGGGGTCTCAAAACTGTATATGCATTACGCTGTGCAGTCAGATTACCATGGATGACTTGCAGATAACTCCTAAAACGCCCCCCTCTCCCCTTAAAATAAAACAACTCCAAACAAACAAACAAAAAAACAACATCACACTGCCACCACCAAATCGATTTCTCTGATGCATCTGCGAAACATTATCCATGGCGTCTGTACATACTCTGCCTTTCATTCACAAATGAAACACAATATCATAAATCGTTTGAAAAGAAAAGTATACGGTAGAAAAGTGTTGATTGGTGTGCATATTCATGTGCGAATGATGCGAATAGATGGTGGATCCTTTTTTCATAGTTTCCAATCGCGGCCACTGCTCTAGGAGGTGCGCCAGTCCCATCTATCGGTTTTGTCTTGCTGTTGTAACAGGAGGTTGTCCAGGTCGACGGTGGGCAGCAGCACAACCTGTCAATAGGTGGCTACTGACAAAACGGCTTATGGTTGACTGATTAACATTGACGTGCCTAGCAATGACACTTTGTGAAATGCCAGCTTCAAGAGTGAGTGAGTGAAATAAAGCTTTACATGGCTCTCAGCAATATTTTAGCTATATCGCCATGTGGTGTACAAGAGGTACACAGAAGGAGTAACAGATAAAAAAAGAGACAAAACGGAAAGAAAAGTTACAGCAAAAGATCCCTATTTAACTGGCTTGTACGACAAGCATGTGTTTACTGGGGTCCTATTCTTTCCAGTGCCCGAGGACACTCCCCGGAAACCTCATAGGGTGCCAGCTTTAAGAAGTCCCAGAGCAGATTTCCCTTGGTGCAGATTCAGTCGTAGCATTTTGTAAACAGGTTTTTGAGCTCTACATATCCATGCATTAAATGGGAAAGACCTCACGAAATGCACATGTATTTTCAATGTCATGATTACATTGCTGTGTTTTAACAGATGATCAGACATGACGGGAACTCGACTTCAAACAATTGATTCTGTACAATCATTTCAAACATTTATTACATCATTAATACTTCAGATTTATTTAACAAAAATAATTCCTAAAACAAATCTTATGCGTTTTCGTTGCAGGTCAGTATAGTTTGATGCCCACAGACAACAACCGCCTACTTACCCTGAGGTTAAATACAGTTGCTCCCACACTTGTGTCATACAATATGCCTGTTGATAGTTTCCCGCCAAGAGCAAACACAGGAGGGTTGTCGTTCTTATCCATGACCTTGACCTTCACATGGAGAAGTGACGTGTCTGTTTTGTTGAAGTTGCTGTCAAAGGCGTTGTCCGGATGACCAGTCAAATTGCAGTGTCGGGAGACTTTGAGCAGCATGTTGACCAGGGATGACGCCTCTCTGTCTAACGGTTGTTGGAGACACACAACTCCAGTAGAAGAGTTAAGAGAGAGGAAGCGGGTGTACGGCTGGTCGCCACCTGGTGTAGTCAAAACAGATTGGAGTAGTCTTAGGTGGCAAGAAAATATACAAAAGGTATCTTAAAATATAGGTCAAGGAGACTCAGTTTACATTAATCTAAATAAGTTTTTACGTATGTACTCTGTAGGACATACACTTATTTTCTGTGTGTAAAATATATGACTCTTCATGACTCTGCATGTTTTTAATGACAACACATTCTGTACGTAATGTCTATGACAACTCACTCTGTATGTAGTAACATCTCTTCTTGTTGGCCTCCAGTTCATCTGCATCTTCAGCCACATCCAGATTTGTGTTGAGGCAGCCCACTGTGTTCTCGTCCACGCTGATGGAGTGAGTTCTGTCGGGGAAGGAGACGAGGGGGAAAGACGGATCGTTGTCGTCTATGTCCTTCAGCATCACCCTCACTGGCAGTGATATTTTCAACGTTGGATTTCCCCCATCTTCAGCTGTAACTTGAATCTGAAGCGTGTTTTAGATTTAACAGTACTTTACTACATTGAAGTGGGATAACATATCTTATATCTTAGGATTACACTGTCAGAATAAGTAACGGTTCTATCACCATGCGTTGTTAATTCTCGTGAACCAGTGATGTAGGATTCCTTAACCAATGTTGTGCTGATTTTGAAATGACTAAAAACACAGCCAAAACATCTGGTTCAGCTGGTGACATGTGTACATTTATACACTAATAATGTACTGATGCATCTTGTTCTTGGCTGCCCGGGCATTTCAGTGCTGCACGAACCGTACGTTTTAACGGTGAGTTCGAGCAACTCATTTTCTACTGTACGATAACTAGTATTACAATAGAACAATCAGAAAGCTCAGACATTGTCTAGGCGTACCTGTTGTGTTTGAAGCTGGTGAAAATGAAAGATGTGACGTAATTTTACACTCGATAACAGCGAAACTCGTAGTGGTCACTAGTTGCGTTGTGAGTGAGCTACAAGAATCTTTCCAATGTTTGGCAAGGTTCACACAGATTGTGACAAACTTTATGGATGAATAACTTCGTTATTGCACAGTAGTGACACTACACACACACACACACACACACACACACACACACACACAAACACACACACCACACACTCACTCACTCACACCCACATACACACTCACTCACATACACACACACTCACATACATATACACACACTCACATACACACACATATACACACACACACACTCACTCACACCTACATACTCACACTCACATACACAAACACACATACACACAGATACACACACCCACTCACTCACTCACACACACACACTCACACACACACTCACAGACACACACACTCACAAACACACCACACACTCACTCACACACACACACATACACATTCACTCACACACAGACACACATACATATACACACTCACATACACACACATACACACACACACACACACACACTCACACACACATACATACTCACACTCGCACACACACACACACACACACAGATACACACACTCACTCACTCACTCACACACAAACATTCCCCTCCAACTCACAGTATAGTTGACGCGTGTTTCTCTGTCCAGTTTAGCTGTGTTTCTCAGAGTCCCGGTCTTGTGGTCAACACTGAACAGCTTCCAGTCGGATCCCGGGTCTATCCCATAGGAGACTTTCCCGTTGAGTCCCGAATCCTCGTCTGTTGCCTGCAGCGTGTATATATCCGTGTTGCTGGCTTTCTCCTGCAGACAGAAGCAACACTATACACTTGTTTACTTTATCAGGTTGGGACAACAAGCGAGGTATTCTATAGAGAACAACTTCTTGTGCACACATTGCAATAAAGTTGTTATCCACAGAATATTCCACATGTTCATTACACCATATTTTAGAATGCTGCTCAAAAACGTTAGGAAAACCTTTAATTTGCGTGTAATACATGGGTTTGCGTTTAAAACGTCAATCGGCTGATGCACATGCACTGATCAATGTGTTGTATTAGGTCGACGTATCACACGCCGAATTAAATGTTTCTTTAAACTGTTTGTATTATTTTGGTAAATAGCCGTTTTTAAAAATTTTTCGTTTATAACTCTAGATATAATAACCGTTCTCTGATTTTTTATGCTAATATATAATCTCACTGTGAATGACATAACTAGTTTAACAAACTGTTTATATTGGTAAATTGTCACAAACCGCAAAAATGAGTTAAACAAGATTAAAAGTTTACCAACGTAATGCAAGAATCTTAACTGTGTACCTCATCCATTGACAGAACAAACGGTTGGTCAGAGCTGTAGTTGCCAGAAGGGTCTATGAAGACGGGGGAGTTGAGGTTGACGTCACGGACGCTGAACACGAGTGTGTGGGTGCCTGATCTTAAGGGCTGCCCCCCGTCCCTACCCTCTATGGTAATCACCCGAATACCTGTCAGGGACCTGAGAGAGGCGACAACTGTAACTGATCCCGTGACGTTGTTCACGGCGAATTTTCCCGTGACGTTGTTTGGCCCTGCCAGGAAGTAACTGACAACAGCGTTCTCGCCCTGGTCCTTGTCCCTCGCGGTCACCGTCGCCACCACAGTATCCGGTGCAATGTCCTCAGTCAGCGGTATGATCTGGGTCGCGTCAAATATGGGACTGTTGTCGTTTTCGTCATCTATGTTAATAACCACCCGGGTTTGACCAGTCCGGCGTCCGCTTGGGTCGTCGTCATAGGCGTAGACTGTCAGTGTGTATTGCGACCTCGCCTCACGGTCCAGTCCTTTGGCCACCATTATAGACCCCTGAACAACAAACAAATATTGCTTTTGTAGGATTGTAAGTTACTCAAATTATAACTACTGATAACAGAAATATATTTTGATATTTTTACTTACATTAGTTATAGATATTTTGAAGTCGGCATCAGCATCTTCCACTTCATAGGAAACGTCTCCAAAGCTGCCGATGTCGTCATCTGTCGCCAGCACTTGGCCAACTACCTGGTCGACACTAGCTCCCTCTGATATATTGAAGATGTAGGTGCTGTTCACGAACACAGGCGAGTTGTCGTTCATGTTGATGATGTTGACAACGACGTCAACACTGCTCGACTGTTTCTGGTTGGAATTACTTTCCCTGGCCACAATCTGTATCAGCATAGATAAACTAAATTACCTTTCACCCACTATGCGCTTTAATCAATCACACCATACAGGGAATACATTTTTGGACAGTATGTTCTCAACAACATCACTGATTATTCAGACTAGGATATATCATTCCGTTTGAATACAACCTGAAAAACTAAAGATAGTCACCCAATTAATTAAAAATTTATATCGTTATCAAAATTTCTGCAAATTGCGACAATTGTTGCATCCATGTCCATTTTAACGTCCAAATTCCGATCTAAAAAGGCTATTTAAAACCTCTTCTGTGATTATGTGTTCAAAAGAACTGTCATTATCACAGGATAGGTTTTCATCAACACAAGGTAGTCTCAATTATAAAACTACTTAACTCGGTCTGGCACTCAAGGATTTAATTGAATGACTTGATGTCTTGATTACGCAAATTCTTCATCAACATACCGCCATAAAAGGATCAAGGGTATGTATTAAATAAAATAGACATATAAAAGTTTAGCTATATGTGAATCCCAGCTACAAGATTGTGTCTGGTTCTGACGAATATAAAGTACTATTGCAAAGTTGGATATGAGAAACTAATGTATTAAATTTTTGTAAGGTTGAAGCTAAGCCTAAATTTACAGTTTTTCGTTTGATAGTGCTTAGTTTACCGCATTCATAAGTCAAACCCATTGGTCCAGTGTCAAGTTCAAATCCTTACAATATTTAGTTGTTTTAGAGTCTATTTCGAACCCACCGTGAAAGTGACATTAGTGCGTTCTTCATAGTCCAGCAGTGTGGAGCTGTTGACTCTGATCATGATGTTCGTCTGAGACACGGGTTGATCTGTTCCTGGGATGGTGTCAAAGTCGGTGTAGTCAGCTCCGTTCTTCTCCACAAACAGCTTGAATAGATTGTTCGTAGATGTCTAGAGTAACATAAATACATTTTTCATTTAGGTATACTTAAAAATGTTTAAAGTATATTTTATGATAGATATTAATTGTTTTTTATGTTCATGATGGCGGTCATAGACTGGGTTTCTAAATGGCAGAGCCGTCGTAAATCGTGTACTTTCCCAAGAAAATATTGTTTTTCTTTGGAAAGTGCACGGTTTTTTTTAACAACAATATGGGCCTTTTTAAAATTAAATCAATTATCCTTGTGCAGATATAGTACACCTAGTGCCCTTGACCTTTAATTGATTTACCCATTGTCCCTGACCTGTAAGGTCGAAGTCAATGTGGAACACCATTCCCAGCAGCTACGGTCAGATTGAGAGGGATGCCTACCTTAGTGGAATTGTAATTCTGCCAAAGTCAAGGTCTGAGTGAAAGGAACACCTACACTGTCTATGTCCTTGACTTCCACGGCCAAAGCCAGAGTGAGGGGAACACCTATTGGGGTATTCTCATAGACGCTTGCATTGATGACTTGGGTTGAGAAGCTAGGTTTGTTGTCGTTGATGTCGAGGACGTTGATGGTTACGGTTGTATCGGCGCTAGTGTTTCCATGTTGTACTTGGCCTTGTGGAATCACTTCAAACGCCTGTAGTATTGTATAACATAGTTATAGCACTTGACACATTACATCTGTGCGCTTTTCTTCAGAACTTACTTTTGCTACGGATAACGCAACGAAAGAGCACATTTTTACATTTGACACGTGGCTTTGGTTTACGGATGCTAAAATTATTGTAAAATAAACACTTTCTAAAAGAATTTTTTATTTTGACATTCTACAGTATACAACATTTGTAAAACAAACGCATTAATCCACTGTTAACAAAACTTACCACTTTGTACACTGGGCTAATGGTTTAGGTTTACAAATGCCAAAAGTTCATAAATTAAAACTATCTATCCAGCTTTTTTTCTAAATCGTTAATTGCAGTAACACGACACACAATATTGACATTTTCACTAAAAGAAAACACTTCACTACTACTCAGAGCCGTATTCAACCATGTTAAAAAGTAATGATTCACGATGTAGTCATGGTAATGTGTATAGATTCGAATAAAAATATAAACGATAACTAACCAATTATTAAAAATAGATGCATACATAATAACAATATTCAAAATATTTGTCGGTGGCTAAACTTAATTCAGGAATTCGCCAAATATTCTATTATATCAAATACCAAACATTACTATAGCTAAGACGCTCTGATACCCACATTGACGCGAAATGAAAGCACTCCTCCCTGAGCCTTGATTTCAGGGGAGTCAGCGTCCAGCACGGCAGTCGTGGTGATGTCGCCAGTGGTATTGTCGAGAGCAAAGTTGTTGTTGTCATCTGAAGCATTCATGGTAAACAAACGAGTTACAGTTCGTGCCCTTCACCCGACGTGTGTTAAACAACGTGTCCTTCACCGGGCGTGTGTTAAACAACGTGTCTTTCACCGGACATGTGTTAAACAACGCGTCCTTCACCGGACGTGTGTTAAACAACGTGTCCTTCACCGGGCGTGTGTTAAACAACGTGTCTTTCACCGGACGTGTGTTAAACAACGCGTCCTTCACCGAGCGTGTGTTAAACAACGCTTCCTTCACCGGGCGTGTGTTAAACAACGCGTTCTTCATCGGGCGTGTGTTAAACAACGCGTCCTTTACCCGGCGTGTGTTAACCCTTACTGTGGAGCTCACGGAAATATCCGGGTCAGGCGACTAGTAGCCTGACCCGGATATTTCCGTGAGCCGCATA
>JAULCD010209402.1:0-10598 GCA_032361085.1 Calliostoma canaliculatum
TTGGAAGCGGTGCCGAATGGCACCGACTCCAAAACGATCTCTGCGCTACGACAGTCGTAAGCCAATGTTATATTTTATCATTTACGATCAACTTAAAATCGCTTTAAGGAGTGGGGTTTAGAGCTCTGCAAAATGTATAACAACAGTAAATGTTTCGAACAGTAAGATGTGATTACAGGTTAAAGTAATCTAACAAATAAAGCCAGTAGTACAGGCATAAGCAGATTTTCCTTATCTGAAGCAAGATAGTAAAAACCGACTTCAATCAATGTCAGCTTCCATGGAGTCACATTTTCGAAAGTTAAACAACTCTTGAAAAAGATCAGATGATTATTTGCGTAACAAGAACTGTTCAATAACATCACAAACAGGGAGTTGGCATTTTGCAATCTCAGAAAATAATTAATTGGACATGTTTTCTAACATCTTACGAAATATTATTATCGATATATTTTGATTAGCGGAATCAGCATTTGTTTTAGAATAGCAGGTAATTACAAAACTAATGTTTTTAAAAAAGAATATTTCCATTTTGTCAAATAAACGTTTACAGTTCATTTTTATTTGTTTGATATTTTGATGTATCATCTATTGTTTTGTGTTTAATGTATCTAATGTGTTGTGTTGTATGTTGATGTAGTGTAAATATTGTTTTTTTTATGTATGATATGTATTATTTTGTATTTGGATGAATCGTAAGTATTGGTTTGTATTTGGGTCTACTGTTTGTCTTGTTTTGTATTTGAATGTATCATAATATATTTTCTATTTTATTGTAGCATATGTATAGAATACCAAACAAAATCCTTTGTGATATCATTTTGATGCAATAAGGGAATAGTTTTGGTGTCTGACGATCATAACCGAGTCATATACCATAACTATTTACGAGGTTCATAAAAAATGGCATGGCACGGAAGCAATGTTATTGTCTGATCTATTACTCGCCCTCTCAAAGGTAAATATAATTTGATCTTTATATTTTTTATCAACTTAACTTAGACAAAATGTATGAACACAACATATTTAATGATAACATTAGGTGTTGATGTTGTTTGTACTTTCAATGTTCACACCATAAACTTTTCAATTGTTGACAACATCTGTGACATTTCAATCAAAATAGATTACAATGACTATTAATCTACCCACTTCCAGATTAGACGTATATTTCTGTCACAAATTAGATTAAACAAATTCTCAATATTATGTCGCTGCTCATGAACTAATTCCTTTCCCTGGGTCACGTTTAAAGTAATGAGAGGATGTACACGCTTTTGCCTTGAAACTAAATACTACATGTATAAAACATGTCCTTCCTAAATATATGATGTGGTGAGCGAATACTGATCGCATAACAAAGTGTACTTATGCTAAATACAAATGTGTAAACGTGACACTTTCCATTAATCTAATGGCCATCAAAAGGTAACGTGACTCTTCACTTAAATTGCATACCACAACAAAATATTGTTATGAAGATTTTATGGCAACCGCAGTAACACATTAATATTATGGCATGGTATATGTATGTCATTCAGCAACGTGCATCCGGAAAAGGGTTTATTTGTATCTCTCGTTGATTAACATTTGGTTAGTGCTGACCAAATTTGAACACTGGATTTTAAACTTATACAATGCCAAGTGAAGATAGTCTTTTAAGCACATTTAGAAGTGGTGGTACATAGTTCAAGATTTCTTGGATGTCAACTTCTGGTTTGTTTGTAAGTTCCCGACGTTTCAGGGCATATACTTGCTCCATCATCAGATGAAGGAGCAAGCATATGCCTCGAAACGTAGTGAACTTACAGAACAAACCAGAAGTTAACATCCAAGAAATTTGAAAAATAGTATTGTTTTATATTTGGATGCATCGTATGCATTGTTTTGTATATTTTGCTGTATTGTATGTATTGTGTTTTATATAGATATCGTATTCTTGTGTTTTATTTTGATGTATGTTTTATGTTCATGTATCGTATTGTATTGTTTTATTTTGATGTATCGTATGTATTGTGTTTTATTTTGATGTATCGTATTGTATTGTGTTTTATTTTGATGTATCGTATAAATTGTGTTTTATTTTGATGTATCGTATTGTATTGTGTAGTATGCATTGCGCTAAACATGGTATTAATATTTCATGGGTATTGCTTCTTGTATGTATTGTAACTTGCACATCAAATATTATTTTATGCTTCGAATAAATACATGGCACGATTTACCAAGACATTTGGCTTTCCAACAAGTATAAATATTGTGCAGCTAAAAGTGTACGCGTGCGTAAAAGCTCATTATGACCCTTTGTCTCTGTTAATAGCTTCTGTAATTTCCAGGTAGCCGAGATGATTAACATCAAGTGTGTTCTAATCAGAAACATTGATTTATACAGAGGAGTGACTACCACAGAGACGATCAAATACAAGACACATTGATGTACGTTCAGATAAAAGGGGTTATTAGAGTTGCCATTTAATGCAGTGACGGATTCCAAAGTACTGTCAAAGGGTAGAAATATTTAAACAAAGAATAGTTGATGAGTACCTGATTACTGCTCTTAAATGTGGGTAAAACGGATTTACAACATATAACGACCATCACATGCATGAGGCGATAATTATGTACATGAATACAACACAAATATAGCTTAAAATAGGACAATATATTCAGTTAATAAATGCCAAAATTTGTGTTTACTGTGACATTTGTAGTCGACGGATTTTATACAAATAATTTTCTTTTACGTTTCTTAGTACAATATTTTCCGACCACAGAATGGCATATAATTCCCAGCACATTGCTCAACTTGAGCAGGATTCAGTGACAAGATTGATGTCGCTTTTATTCCCGATGAACCTTACCCTTGCTCTGATTTAGGACCCCGTCTGTCCAATATATTCTTCTCGGCATCAAGTGCACCGAATGATACACGTTAGTTTAACAAGTCATAAGTTGAATGTATTGGAAATATAAGGTTAGATACAATAATTGGACCTGTTACACTTTGTGTTACTGTTGCGCACTCTACTGCTTTGTGCGATACATGATCCAAGAACAAGTTATTTCAGAATATGTCTTTCACATGTAAGTAGTTTTGTCTGCGACATGAATGAATGAATGAATGAATGAATGAATGAATGTCTTTATTTCCTCCAGATAAATCCGAAGATTCTCAATACATTAAAGACATATATAAACGTATTTACAGTTCAAAGTACATTTGACAAGTTTGTAAAATAAAACATTCTATTGACAAGTTAAGCCTGAGATAAATACATGTAATCACACGTTCAATGGTAAATTTTATCAAGAAGTGGTTTAATCATGTACAAGTATTTTGCGAATTCAATAATAATGAAGCGCCAAGTTGTTTCGTCAATAGCAATATTAGTATTTTCATGAGCACCAAGAAAAAGAGCTAACATGTCATCGTCATCTTTCATTTCTATATCAACAAAGGTTTCAACGTCAAGATTATCTATTAGGGTTGTAAAAAACATATCTCTCTCAGAGAGAACACATTCACAGTTTAAGATGACATGTAGGTAATAATCGTTAGCAAATGTTTTACATTGTGTACACTCTTTAGATACTTTGCTTTTGGAACCAATGTTTATAGCATACTGGATTTCTTTTCTTATTTCCGGGTAACACATAGTGAAGCTATATAACACATGTGGAGTAAGGGTTGTGTGTATTCTAGCGTACCGAGACATGTCGTGTCTAAATGACAGCTTATTTTTCCACATTTGCTCTTCATGACAATTTATTGCGTTCACCACCTTTTTTCTCCACATATGTTTCACAGGGAATTCTCCAGTACAAAAATAATTATATACATAATGGAATAAATTATATTTCATTGCTGTTGAAAACAGAACTCCACATATACTGCTCATTTTGAAGGTACTATTATTCATATTATAAAGTGACAGGACAGCACAAAAAATAGTTTTACATATTGAAGTACACGAATTATTACAAAGGCGACCAAACAGTTGTGGTTTGTTCGTAAGTTCACGAGGTTTCGGGGCATATGCTTGCTCCTTCATTCACCTTGACATCCAAGAAATCTTGAACTATAGATTCTAATCTTGTTTTTTTCTTCTTTTTGAATTCATGTTGCAGAGAAAACTATTGTCAACCAAACTGGTTAGGTTTAAACCTAGTGCTGTTTTCGTTATGTGTAATTATGTAATTTAAACAATTAGGTATGTTCCAAATTTTAGTAAATGGTTATCATATCAAGATTCGATTTTGTTGTGTGTTCTGCATTACATTTAAGGTGAGAACGAGTACTTCGTTCAATGTACGGCTCATGAGGTTCTGCAGTACAAGATTAGCCCAACTGAAAATAAATCTTGCTTAAGTCGAACAGGTGGCTGCTCTAACATTTGGAACGTTGGACAAACCATTTGGATCAGAAAAAGAAACGGGTGAGTAAAAGTATATGGGTTATTTTATTTACTAACAGTAATAAAAAGTTCAAGTTTAACGTTAGCCTGTGTGAGAAACTAAAAGGAAGGAATTACAAACGTTTTTGATCGAATAAGCTTTTGCAGTAAGCTGTCATTTTAACTTTTATATTATAATAAATGTCATATTTTCAGTGCACTACTGTGGGAACTTCAAAATGGAAAACTTGCACCAAGATTCAAGAATATAAAAAAACGTCTATGGCATACGTTCTTCTACCAAACCAATGGCAAAAACTTTTACCTAGTTGTATGTTGAAGTTATGGGTGTGAGAATATTGTTTAACGTAGCTTAATCAATACCTCAGCTATTTTTGACAAAAACCTTTTTTTAAATAATTTTAAAATTGGCGTAAAATACCAAAACAATGTATGTTTGTTGTTATTTCGTCTTATGTTGTGTTTTTATTATTTATATGTTTTTATTTTTAAACGAAAATTATAATTATAACTCAAATGGTTTTTCTTGCTTGTCAGCCAGCAAAAAACAAGGTTGTATTGGCCAAGATAAAGTGATCCATTAGTTTCAAAATACCCCTGTTATCGAGTGGTAAGTACTCCAGAGCAAGATAAAAAGTCACAATACATACATGCAATGCTAACAAGTTCTAAGAGTATTGCTTATAAAGTAAAAAGAACATGTTTTTTGCAGAAACATTAAAATGTAACATGTATGACTATCCGTTAGCCTTTGCGTATTTTTAGAGATGACGAGATCGTGTAAGGTGTTGCATAAAATTCGTATAATATATTAAGAATGTTTAGATTTTTGTATGCTGAAGGGATAAAATGATAACTTTAGATTTTGCTGTAAAGATAGAGCTGCCACCATGCAGCCTAAAATCTATAGTTTGAAATTGGGTGACAGTCACAAGCTGCTATAGATAAACATTCTTGTGAACCACTCGTATACATGACTTTGTGATTAGAATACTGGTCACAGTGAATTCATATTCAGTTGCAGATTTGTTGTGTTAAGCAAGCTAGATAGTGAAGTATATTGATATTTGCATGATCAATGTGTTGTTTAATATACTGAGTGGAAAGATTTTACCAAAAGGCTGATTTCGTTAACTTTTTATAAGAAAAACTCACGTTAATTCTATTGGATTATTGCCATTGCAATAATAAAGTAATGTGTAAAACAAAACATTTAAAATACAAAGGGTCTGACTCACTTTCGTCTTTTTAGTAATTATGGTTAAGAGCACTTCAACCTGTTGAATACGTCGACAGACTACTGCTAATCTTTAGGGGTTCTGTCTGACGTTAGTTCATTGATTAATGACGCTATTAACTCTCACCGTGTGGATCACAGAAATATCCGGGTCAGGCTAGTAGCCTGACCCGGATATTTCCGCGAGTCCTATGGACAGACAGGCGGCGATGTTGAGTTAGGCACTAAATGGGAAAGACAAACCCTTTAAAAATCCGGGATACGCCGCTTAGGATAACTTCTCCAAAACTTTTTGACACGGTAGGGGTTAATGATATCCCTCATTCTCTATTTAGTCAAGGACGATGAAATTCAGTTGGTGATAGCGTTTGTGCAGCAAATGTGTTTGCCACAATAATTAATTGGCTTTGCAGAAACTTAAGAAAGATAGAAACTGATAAAACCGCTTTTGTTTTTTATGCACCTGATTATAACCCTGTTGGGACCTTTTTACGGGTCTTCAACAACAAGATGTTGTTTGTTATTTTAATTATAATTTATTGTTTTGGGTTAATGGATGTGGCAAGGGCACTGTTAGGATGAATCCATGTATGCACGTTTGCAGTTTGCACATTTGAATTTTCTTGTAATTGGATCTCTCATGGTCTTCTTCACAGATTTGGCTGACCAATTGGGCATGCCCGAAAGCCAATTTTGACACTTGTAACACCACAGTGGGTTGATTGGTGAAAGAGGGGAAGCGAAAGCAAAGACCATTAAGTAGCTGTTTGATAAAAGTGTTTTGCCATCTTTGAATGCGTACCTTTTTACATGTGTCACACCTTCGCTGGCGAGCTCAGCGACCAAGTCTTTCATATCAGTTTTATCCCGAACAATGGCTTTACTACTGTTGCGAGTACGGTGTGCGTGACACAAACAACACACAGTTTAACTAGAATGGTTGACTGTTGTTTTTCGTCGACTTTAAGTACGATCAGGTTTTCTCTTGATTAGTCATGTGTGTTTTCAACAGTGGCAGCAACATCTTTTCGACGAAAAGATTTAGCTTGGGTGATTCACCACCTCTGTTACCTCCTTCTATCAACTTTTGATATCAAATTCCACTTCCGAGGATGAGGAATAAATGTCGAGATATTTCCGTTCCATTGTTTGTTTTCCTCTTAGTGGTAAAGTCTAATCAGTGCTAGTTCCCAGTAACCACGGAGTTAAAAGCAAAGACGATGCTAAATACACAAGTTGAAAAGCTTGTGATGTTAGCCTAGGCAAGTGGATTTGTTCAAAATGTGCCTCTCTTTACCCGGCAGTACCTGGTTAGGAAGACGTTTGTAATGTGAATGGTAACATTCTAGTGCCTAACAGGTAGCTTTCGTTGTATACTCCCCAGGGAGTTGTGACTAACGATGCAATGAATATTGATCCGATGACCAGGGTAGTAATATGTATGCGCCACTGAGCCTCTGTTGGTGGATATTAGGTGCTTTACAAATACAATTAAAAATAATTATTGCGCAGAAACACTGCTTATGTGCCAAGGATATGTTCTCCTGTTTCCTTTGGGGGAGGCTCAGTTATGGTCTGGCAAAGTGTCTTTCATGACTTAAATTGAATTTACGGAAATAATTGTAATGGCCAGCAGAATTTAAGGGACATTCTCGATAAAGTTGTTGTATATCATTTTGACAATTACTTATTGGCTACCCGCACCTTATTCTTGGACGATACCTCTAGATCACATCATCCCTGAGAGGTAATGCTGTAAAGGCTCTCTCTTGGCCCTGTTCTGAAACCTAATCATATACTTTAGGGACAGTCTTGTTAATCAGTTAAATGCTTCTTTTTGGGGAAGGTTATGTTGAGAAGCAGTTTCTTAACAAACCGTTTTTAGTTTATGTTAGGAACTACTAAGAGTAATCATGTAAGCATAGTGGATATGTCAATTAGTTCGAAGATATGGAACCTCCAGCAGACCCGCACATTGAAGGGAAATATGTTATACTGTTATCGAGATCAGGCACTCTGTTATGTTCTGTGATGTCATGACAATAATTACAAAATGTACTGGTTTCAGACGAATTAAACAGTTTAAGATTTCTTGGATGTCAACTTCTGGTTTGTTCGTAAGTTCACAACGTTTCGGGGCAAATGCTTGCTCCTTCATCAGGTGAATGATGGACAAAGAGAGAGCCAAGAGAAAGCCTTCACCATTCGTTTGATGAATAAGCAATCATATGCCCAGAAACGTCGTGAACTTTCGAACAAACCAGAAATTGACATCCAAGAAGTCTTAAACTATGTACCACCACTTAAGAATGAATGAATGAATTAAACAGTGTTGATATTCCTCACACAGAGAGAATAAAAACAAAACCTGTCATTGTTTTGTTGTTATTAAAAATTAAAGAAAAAAATGAACATGAGTAATATAGACTTTTTAACTTTACGTTTACCAACAAGGTTTGGTGATCGTAATGAATTTTTTAATAGTACGATTGTTGTCGTTACACATCGTTTATTTACGACAATGTAAACCATCTCACTGTGTTTGGTAAACATTTTTGCTCAAGAATCATGTTTACAACGTCGTACGCTTACGATGGCTTTGTGAAACGGCAGCCTGCCATCGTAAATTTACAACGCCGTAAACATTGTTCTTAACTTTTAAATGCCAAAACTCATTGTCAGCTGTGCACTTTTAACCAAAAAAACAATGTTTTAGCATTGGTAAATTTAACCCACAAAGGGTAATTAGTGTTTAGTTATTGACAAGTAGCCTCAACTAACTTTTATTATACCTGATCAATTGCAAAAAAGTTAAACCTTTATGTACCTCTTTAAAAATGCACCAGGGAAACGTTTTACAAAGTAACTGCAATGCTAAGGCCTCATAGCCCAGGTCTCTTGGCCAATTGGTTAGTTGACAAATGCAAAATGTTTTGTAAAATATGCAATTTATAAACGAAAAAGGTTTTCGACGCATATAGCACATTCAAACTCATTCACATTGATCCAATGGGTTTGAAATCATTGGTTTTTTTGTGAAACGTCGGTCTGCATATAAACAGTTTGCTACGCTCGAAACCACATCAAGATTGAATGTGTGTAAAAAAAACCAATTCATATTAAACAGGCCCCCGTTCCTCAAAACGATCTTAGGCTAAGTTGATCGTTAACAACGACACGATATACACAGGAGTTTCTTTTTTGTTGTGTGTTTGGCTTATTTAGGGACCAGATATTTGTAGGTACAGATGTGATGTTAATAAATTACCACCGGAGAGTTGGTAAAGAAGCAAATGATAAAACTGTTTTCAAAAAAATGTCTGGTCCCTGTTACAAACAGCTACATGTATCGTAAGGCTAAGACATATTGTCTTATGCAGTCTTTGTGAAACAAGGTCTCGCTCTTTACGCAGCTCCATGTATGTATTAGGTTAAAAATAAATCAAGACCTGAGCATAAAGGTTGGCGAGATGCGCTAGGATCTCGGAATCTTGAAGCAAGTACAGTTAGTGAAACACATCTTCATCCCTTAAAGACGACATTTGAAAGAAGGGTAGTGGCGGCAGCTGCATCTGGCTGACCGTAAGGAAACTATCTAGGCTAACGGCCTGCGTACCCGGTCGTGAACATATGTACTGTTAAGTTAACATCCACAAATCCTGATTTAAACGTTTTAATTGTCACAAAAGTCTATAAACTTCAATCAATAATTTAGAATTACAACCAATCTGCATTATTTCGAGATCATTTGCAACATCGTAAGCTGTTCATTACAACTCATGAAATCGTTATCTTCAGGTTACAGGCGTAACACGTTTCTGTTCTTAAATACAACACCTGTATATGACAAGATCTTTCTACAGACATACTGCACGGAAAAGAATACTCATTTCATCACAAAGTGTACCAACATTGCAAATTGTTGTCGTAAAATCAAATGGGCAAAAACGCACACTGCGTAATATTAACTTAAACAAGCGAAATACTCTATGGATATCAGGCTTTTGTCTAAGTATGTCTTGCTTGATAACGGTGTTAGTATCTACACCGAAACGTCGCACAAATTACAATAAAGAAGCTAATATCCACAAAATACCTCGCTTGTTTATCATACCAACTTCTAAAAAATGCCTATCAAAGAAGTTATTTGTATATGTATTGCAATACATAGAAGTGTGTCGCAATATTTCGCAATACAAAATGTGGGGCAAGACCCAGACAACTATAAGTACCCTTCAAGCTTGATAACGGTGTAAGAATCTACATCGAAACGTCGCTGCTCAGCAACCAAGTAGTTGTAATCAATTTATGTACATGTATTGTGTAGATCTAATTACTCACAGATATGTGGACCGTTTCCAGGGCCATGGTCGGGTTGTCTCTGAGAAACTCAACCAGCAAGTTTGCTCCGTAGTGTGTAATAGGATTGCTGCCTAACTGAAAGGAAAGAATTAACACTTTCTATCAATTGTATTTTAGAATTTGGATTATACATAATTAAGTGAGTGATGTGTGATGTTTTGGAACAGATTTGTGTTCTGTTTTGAAGCATAATTTTTAGGACATATTCCATTGGACATATACCAATACAAATACACATTATCCTCAGTCAGTTGTTTATTTATGCCAACTGGGGCCATCTGCAGAAAGCGTCGCGAATTGTAATAGTCCACCTATTATTGGTAGTTTCGGTAAAATAGAAACGTAAGTGTTTCGACAGAAATAAACAGTGATCGCTGAAGGTGTTAAGCTTTTTCATTCGGTGTACTGTACCTTCTAAGCATGTCAGTTGCTCATAAATTAGCAGAATAGGAACGAAACAGTTAAGCGTTGATGACGTACAGAGCCCTGTTCCTCAAAGCGACATAGGCTAAGTTGATCGTAAGTGCTAAAACATCACATTGGCTTACGACTGTTGTAGAGCAGAAATCGCTTTGGAACCGGTG